>JAODAL010013394.1:0-91504 GCA_025379985.1 Phyllomedusa bahiana | reverse complement strand
GAAATAATGGAGGTCGGTTGATCCAGGGGGAGGCCTAAATTTGGTTTTCTATTGAGGGGAAAGGGGATAAGGGTGGGGACTGCCCCGTTTTTTGAGATCCCTTTAAAAAAAGTCGGGGCAGCTTAAACATTTTTTGATCAAAATTTTGGGAACCGAGAGTCTAAAAATTTTTTTTCATGTATGATAGTTTTCCATAAATGCTTCTTTGGGGGGGAATTTTTCCACCTAATTATTTGGGCCCTTTTTTGGGGCCAGTAGTGGGGGCCGGGCTGACAGTGGTGGGGGGCGGTGTACATGTTAAAATATAAAATAATATGTTCCGCAGCCCTCCCCAGGGGGCCCCCCGGGTTGCAAAAGGGTTTTTTTCCCGGGAAATTTTTTTTTTGGTGCAGAACCATATTTTTAAAATTTTTTGGGTGAAAATTTTTTGATTTTAAAACCAATTTTGGGGAGGAAGGGGGGGCCCCCTTTTTGGGGTTTCGAAACCCGACCACTCTCACAGGTTTTCAAAAGGGAATGCAGCTTGCAATCTGGGGGTTTTTTCCCTTTTTTTTTTTTTCTCTGGTAAATGGGGTTTCGGTTTAGCCCCAGTGAAAAGGCCCAAAAATTTGGGGCTCTATTAAATTTTTTAAAGGAAAAATTGTAGGACTGCCCGTTTTTGGGAGATCACGTTTGAAAGTCTTTTGGGCACCCTTTAAACTTTTTGATAAAAAATATTAAAACCCGGGAAAATCTCCAAATTTTTTTTCATGTATGATGTAGGGAAAGGGTTTCGGGCGCTCGGGTGGCCTTTTTCGGGTTTTTTTTTCCATAAAACTGGGGCCTAAATGTAGGGCCTTTGGGCCCGATTTTGTGTTTCAAAATTTCCCAGTGTAAAGTTCCCCGGGTTTGTGGGGGCAAAATTTTGGCTGGAACTTAGGCCGCATAAGAAATTTGGGCTTACTTTGGCTTTAAAGGTTTTTCTTCCGGACCAAGGGCTAAAATTTCAAGTTTAAAATCTTTAAGCTTTTTCCAGGGGCAAAGGAATCCTGTTTGGAGGCCCTACAGGTACAAAAGGAAATTACTGGGGCTTTTTGCGGCTTTTCTGATGTAAAATAAAATAGAATAAAAGGTAAAGGGGCACCCAAAAATACTTTTCCAATTTTTTTGGAAATTTAAAATAAAAAAAATTTAAACACCCAGAAACAACTTTCGTCAGGGGTTTTTTTTTAATGTAAAATTTTTTTAAAGTTTTTTGGAATTTTTAAAGACTTTTAAATGGGTTTTTAAAAAAATTTTTGCTTTTGAGATTTTTAATTATAATTTCCAAAAATTTTTTAAAATTAAAAAAATTTTTCAATAAAATTGAAATCTTTTTTTATAAAAATTTGGGATTTTTTGGGGTTGGGCGTGGCCTGCCCAAAGGGGATGTGGGGGAAAACTTGCCTGGTGAGCCCCCAAATCTACACTCCTTTCTGCGGGGCCCAAAAAAAACCCTTTCCCAACCACCCTTTTCTAACAAAAAAGCAACCCTCTGAGGACAGAAAAATTCATACTTTTTACCCCTGTGAAAACCTGGGGTCTGTACCCTTCAATGGCACTGGGGGTGAAGAAAATAACAAATCTGGGAACCTCTCACACTACTAAGGTGGGCTTGAAAACAGCTACCCTTTCTAGGGCGTTTGCTGGCCTCACTGAAAACTGCCTACAAAGCTACTCCCAAAACATGCCGCTTTATATAAAAGTTTTCTGCCACCTTTTGGAAAGCACTGGTGTTTCAAGAGACATTTTGGGTGAGCTATTCAATCAGCATGTTGTGCCCAGTGTCAGTGAAACCCCCAGCATTCCCCATTACCAGAACTTTACTGCTGATAAATGCGGCAATATCACCTCTGACGGGCCTCACAATCCCCAGTATGAACTGTTAAAACCTTTCTCTGCCCTCCATACAGCCCTGATATTTTTTTCTTGCATTTTTCATTGCACGGAAATCTGCTACTTTTTGGGGAAAGGGCCCCTGGGTGACGGGAAAATCTTTTTAGTATCTACTCATCGGGGCCGGGGGCTGTGCTCAGTTCAGTTTAAACCCTTTAAAGGGACCGGGGCATCCCCTCCACGGGTCAGGATTTTTCGGGCAAATTTCCCTCCCGGGCATTTAATTATATTCTAAAAGGATCTCCATCAAAAGGGCCTTGACCTACCCTTTGGGGCTTTCTCGGGCACCCCAAAATACACCTCCAAGATGTGGGGCCACTTTTTACTTCAGTGCACGGGAACCCCTGAACACACTCACGGGTCCCTCCTAACACTCTCCTCGGGAAAGATTTTTCCCTTTCAGGGAAAGAGACTGTTTAAAAATTCACGTCCAAAAAAGTATCCTTTTTTCTGGGCTTTTTTTAGAAGGGGCAGGTCAAACTATAAACAAAACCGGGGGGAAAAAAGGGGAAAAGAAAACAGAGGAAAAAGAAAGCAACAACAAAAAAACCCCCCTTTCTACATTACGGGCTTTTAACCCTTAATTTTCCAACTTCTTTTACAGGCCTTTTGTCGCAGGTTTTTTCAAATCTCACTTTCCAGAAAGGGGAAAGGGCCCCTACAAAGAAAAATCCAAAGACTAAGCAAACTAAGGGGGGCCAAAATTTTTCCTTTTTTTCCTTCTTTTTCATCAAAAGCCCCCGCTCTTCTTTCCGAAAGGGGGCCACTTTTTCCCCCCCCCCATCCTCCCCCACCCCCCTTTTTCCAAAGCAAATCAGTGGATTAGATAAAACGGGACCCTTTTTTGACTCCCAACCTCCACCGTTGCATTGTTTTCATCAACTCTTTCCACTTTCCCACTTCTATACAACCCGACCTAAAACAAATTGGGGGAGAAATTGAAAAAGAATATTTCAGTCTCTTCATCACGAACGGGGCACGTTGAACTAAAGGGTTCGAGTTTGCTGCCTTCAAAAATTTTGCCTTAAAAACGAGCCAATGGGTTGTACGGGAAGAAGAGGTGCAGGCTTTTCAGCCAAAGTCTCAGACCTAAAAATAGGTCCCCCGCCCAAAATGCCCAGAGTCCGGGCATCCCAGAATCTTTTTCCCCCAAACGCACAAAATACTTACCTAACAAACCTTAGGGGCTCTATTATTTGGCCCGGGGTTTGTAAATCAACGGGAAAGCGGCCCAATAGCCCGGGATACATAGGATCCCCAAAACCCGGGGAAAAATCTCCCAAACGGGGGCAATTCCCAAAACACTTTTTGCTCGGAATTCCATTTTTAAAAACACAAAAGAAAACTTTTTTAAAAGAGCTCCCCCAAAAAGCTGATAAATTACCAAAACGTTTTCCCAGAAAAATTTCCATTTTCCCCTGACCTTTCAGCCTCCCATGCCAAAAGACGGGAGTTCCAGCCTTAAAAACCAAGCTTCTACGGGAAAAGATATTAAATTACAGGGGGGGTTTTTTCCCCCCAGAAAAGGCTTATCGTTGTTAAGAGGGGTTACCCAATTCATTTGTAGCTCCCCAGGAAGAGGCCGGGCCAAATTTTTAAAAAGCGGGAAGTTTGATCTCTCCTGAAAAATTTCCAGTCCGTCCGTAAGAAGCACACCCCATCCGGGAGTTTTATACCCCCCTTGTGGCCCGGGACAAAAACCTTCCAAAAGTAGACCAAATTTTTGGACTAATTTGTCCTTCAGTACCCCTTTTATTTGTGCACCCTAGGGGGGCCTCCTGATGGGAACTCTCATGTTTCCCCCTCATTTGAAATTATTATTTTTATTTTTTTTTTTGAATCTGTTCCTTTTTTCCTTTTTTAATTTCAAGGCAGAACTTTGCCCCCCTTTTTTTTTTTCCCTTTTGGAATAATAAATTTCTTAAATTTGATTTTTTAAATTGGGGCGATGTTCTTTTTTTTTGGTTTCTTTTTCAAAATTTTGATAATTTCTCCTTTTAAACTTGTTGAAAACCCTTTTTTTTTTCGGGGGTTTTTAAAATGATACAACAATGCCATCGTACTCACTTCTGCTTCCCCTTTACTTACATCTTCTATTAAACTTTTTACATATAATTTTTTAAGGGTTTAAAAATTCCCCTTCAAACGCCCCTTTGCTTTGGAGAGAGGGAAATTAAAAATCACAAGCAGATATTATTTTTTTTGCAAGAAACACATCTCACTTCAAATCAACATAGATTGAAAAAAATAAAAAATTTTTTCCCCTTTCAAATTTTTTAAGCTCACTCCCCCTAAAAAAAGACTTTTTTACAATTTTTAATAAAGGGTTCTATTTCATTTTCTCTTTTACAATCTAATTTCTGACCCCCGAAGGTCCCCTATGTTATTATTGTCCCGCATAATTAACCCCCAAACCCTAAACACCACATCAATTTAAAGCTCCAAATAGAAACAAAATTTCCCTTTATTAAGAAATTGTTACAAAGGGGAAAGAGCAAACGAAAAAGGTGGGTTGATCCTCGGAGGGGGATTTTAATTCAGTTTTTTTGTTTCTAAAATTGGGGTAGGGCCTGGCTTACGAACTAAAAATTGCAAATTATCTTTTAATCAAAATTATTTGGAAAGGAAAAATTCATGACACTGGAGGTTTTTTACAAAACCACGGAGAGAGATTATACATTTTTTCTGCCCCTAAAAAGTACACTCAGAAAACGAATTCTTTTTACAGATAAAATTAATTTTCTTTAAAGACCCCTTAACATCAGATAAAGGATATAAACACATGGTCCGACCACGCCCCTGTTGAAATGTGCCTAAATCCAAAATTCGATCCCCAAATACTTTACTTTTTGGCCCCCTCAAAATTTTCTTCTTTTAAAAAAAAAAAGGAAAACACTCATATAATTGGGGATCTTAGATTAAACATTTTTTTTTCAAATAACATCTCTTCGCCCCCTCCCAGTAGCTCCCCCCGTGGTGTGGGCCCCTAAACCTTTATTAGATATATTTTTTTCCCAAATAGCAATAGAATAAAAAGGGAAAAGGGCCCAAAAAGCCCTCTGTTTTAGTTATTGTCTTTTATATTGAGAAACAAACAAAGCATTTAAAAAATTGGAACCCATCCCCTTTAAAACAAAGACTCCCCTATTTGATTTGGGGGAATAAATTAAGAACAAGGTATCTTCACAAATAGGGGTTCAACCTGGGCCCAAAAAGGGAAATTTACAATTCTAAACTACAAGGAGCAGGCCAAGCAAACTTTTGGGGGAAGCGAGCGAAACAGGTTTTACGCCAAAATCAAATCACTCACCCCCTTCATCCAAACGGGTAAAATAATAAATCCAATGACATTTTAAATTACCCTTTGCTGAAATAAATATTCTAATCTCTATAACCCAAAAAGAGAGTGAACATCTCCCCCCCACCCTCCTTTAAGAGCAAAATTAATCATTTCCTTTAAAATTTTGTTAATCCCCCCAGAAATATCTATTTTCCCTCAGGGCCAAATTTTTTAGTCCCTTTTTAAATACCAAGTCCAGAAAGCAATACGGTTTTAAAAAAAAACAAACCCAAAGCCCCTGTCCCGAAAGGGGCCTTTCTAATGAATACTACCAACTCTTTTCAGACCTTCTTTCCCACAAAATTTAAAATCACTTTTTTAATGAGAAAAGTTTTTTAAAAAAAACAACCATTAAAGGAAATCCTTTGGGGGCAATTTTAACTACAATTTCCCCAAAAACCCGGGGAAAACTCCCAGATTTAACCATCTAACATAGACCCATTTCCCTTTTAAATTCAAAAAATTAAAATAACCAAAGCAAAATTTCCCCCCCCCGCCTTAATTCATTAGTATCATCCCCGGGCCATAAAGAACAAGTGGGCTTCATTCCCGGGAGGGAGGCTAGAGACGCTACAAAATTGCTGGCTCCCTTTCCTCCAAATGTGGCTTTTTTTTTTCCCTCGATGGGAGAAAAAGCCCCTTTTATAGGGGTTAACTTTGGGGTTTTCATTCGCCCCGTCCCTTTATAAAATTTTTGGGTTGTCAAGGGGTTTTTTCTTATGCTAAAGTGTCCCCTCTACTCCACGCCTTCAGACCCAAATCCCCACTTTCCGGGTTTCTTTCTTTTCCCCCTTTTGAAAATTTTAAATGGCCACCCAGGGATGCCCCTTTCCCCCTGATTTTTGTGTTTTTGGCATGGAGCCCCTAGGGTGAACATATTAGAAACCAACCCCCTTATATCAGGCCCAAAGATTTTAAAAATGGGGGATCAAAAAATAAAGCTTATATCTGAAAGAAGGAAGCTTATAACCACCGACCCCTTTCCCCTTTCCCCCAAGAAATTTTTAAAATTTTAAAAAACTCTTTTCTACCTCTCCTTTTTAAAAAAATTAAATAGGATCAAAAAACTTTTTCTGTTTCCAGTTTAACAATTGTCCCTCAACAACTTAAACTTGGGTTCTTTGGGTTTAAATGGCAGAGCGACATTTTGAAATATTTAGGAAAAAAAGTCTCTCCTACCCCCATTCTAACTATTTAAAGATAATTACAACCTTAAAAACAGTTAATTGACTCGGGGAAAACAAACATTTACTTCCCCCTCAATTTGTCAATTTGGGGCCCGCCAAATTAATTTTTGTAAAGATGTCTTTGCTTCCCCAAATTTATTTATGTTTGCCCGGGCTATCCCCTAAATTTTCTTCCTTCCCCTTTTGATACATAAAATTTTCAAACATTTACTTTTTGCAAAGTTTTTTTTGGGGAAAGGGGGGCAGGGCCCGAATTTAAAAAACCTGGGGTATACTTTTAATTTATAAAAAAAGGGTTCCAAACTGTTCCCTTTAAATTTGGGTGCCCACAACCCCAAACCAATTTTTTTCAGGGGCAGGGCCCTTTTTAAACTGTGGCACCAAACTTAAGATAATTCCCGGGGGACACATATTTAAACCAACTCTTTCACTCCCAAAACCAGGAAACTACAACTGATGTCTTCAATATTTTTTGCCCCCCCTCCAACTGCTTCTTAAGAACTCTAACTGAACTCTTCCCAAAACATGGTTCTTTATATGAGTTTCCCAAAAAAATTTGGGTTTAATATACAAAAGGGGAAAAACTCTCTCCCATTTTTCCTTTTCGTTGTTGGGAAATCCCCAACCCTTGGGGTTTTTATGCTTGGAGTGACTACAATATAATAAACAATGAGCAATTATTTTATGACCAGGGCAAAAAAAACCCTTTTAAGACCTGGGCCAAAACTTACAATCTCCCCAAACCTTTAAAGTTCTTTCAAATATCGAAAAAACTTAGGGGATGTGAAACAACTATTCGGGTTTGGCCCCCCTTCGAAAACTTCTTTTCTCCAGATTTCCACAAAATTCAAAAATTTAAAAAGAAAGGTTTTGAAAAGGGGTTTTCCCTTCTTTATAACATGATTCTTATGGGGGAAGACTCAAGGGAAATTCTTAAACCCTGGAAACCCAAAAGGGGGGGAGAAAATAAACCAGAAACCCTTTTCCCCTATAGGGAATGGAACCCAAGGGGGAACCCCTCTAACCCCCCCAAAATTTTTTTTCCCAAAAAAGCCAATCATCAAGAACCATGGGACAAAATTCAAAATTAGGTGGTACTTACCACCTACCAACTAGCCCCAAAGTTTTCCCGGGCTCTTTCCAAATTTTTTTTTGGGAAAAGGGTGCGGGGCCCGGGAAGAACCATTCTTCATGCTGTGGGTTGCCCCCAAAAATTAAAAATTTTGGGAAAATGCATGGGGCCCCTTATTACAAAAAGTAAAATTGGGGGTCACTTTACAGCTTTCCCCGAATTAGCACCCTAGATATAAAATTTTTTTCTGAGATAAACCGCCTGTTCACAGAACAGTTTTCTTTTCAAAATATTTATTTCCCCTAGAACAGCTATAGCATATCACTGGGAAAGGCCCCCAAGGCCCCTTCTATTACGGGGGGTTTTCCGCCGTATTAAAAATTTTTTCTGCGGGCCCGTTAATAAGGGTTTATTGATTTCCCCCCTTTTTAAATCTCACAAAAAAAAAGCTTTTCTATGGGAAAACTTGAATTTCCTCCAGGTATTACCCCACCGAAGGTTTAAAAACACCTGTAATTTTTTGGGTTTAATTTTTCTTCTTCCAATATTTGCTCAAAAAATATAACCTCGGGGTTTTTTTGTTTAAATGTTTTCTGTTTTAACTGGGGTTCTCCCCGCTCATCTTAACCCTGTACTGATTTCCCACCCGATTTTATAATTTAATAGTTCTACCATCCTTTTTTGTAACCTTTGTGAATCTACTCTTTTGATTTAAAATTTATTTTTATATCTGAACAAATTTTAAAATTTAAATAAAAAAATTTTAAAAGAAATTGGATATTTCTCTTTATTAATTACTTACTTTTAATTTACAAAAACAATTTTTTTTATTGAAAGTTTTTTAAATGTACATTTTTTCCCCATTTAAAAAAATTTTTTTAGTTCCACTTCGCCTCCTTCGGCTCAGGTAACCCTGTTAACTAAAGGGCGGGGCCCGTCCGAGCTGTAATGCCCCTCATTTTTTCGACCGGCATTCATACATGCGTCGGGGTTTTTCCCCAATCTGGGGGGGTCCCGTCCCAGAACGGCCCACAGGGGAAGCCCCCTTCATTTGGGGGGAAGGGGGGCAAACCAAAGTGGGGGGCTTGCGCCTACCATCGGAATTTTTGCATCCACAGCGGACCGTCCCCCCCGTGAGGCGCATTATACGCCTGAAAACAGGAGGAAAGCCCGATCACACATGTCGCCCTAAATTCTAAATCAGTTTTGAACTGCTTTCATCTTCTGTGAACCCAGGTAATTTTACTGCCATATTGTCAGAGATAATAAGATTTAACTGAATGATAAGGCTCTGTGCTCTTACCAGTATGGTTGACACCTCCAAAATAAAGAAAGGCTGAGATGTGGTATGGGCAACCCCAAATTCATTAAAAACCCAAAATATTACTTTAAAAAATTGGGTTTTCTGGGATTCAAAGAAAATGGGGGACTGATTTAAAATTTTCTGGGTAGGGCCCTTTCTGACTTCTCCTCACCCACTTTACCCTGATTTAAAATGTTTTTTCCCTATGTGTATATAGAAAACCCTGGACTAGTATTCACATTTGTATCTGTCATTACCATGTATTTTGAGATATACCTTGGTTAGGAGAATTGCATTGGGACAAGCTTTTGAATTATTGTTAGTGTTTTTTAAAAGGGGCCGGGAAAGATGGGGGTTTCTTTAGGGGTAGGGGGACCACTATTTGGGCTTACTTCAAACCTAGGTAGAAAAGGGGGGGCAAGGAAGGGATGGAGTGACCAAAATTTTTCAAAAGGGGGGACAAAATACCCTTTTTAAGCCTAGGTCACCAGAATATCTTGTCTCAGTCCTCATGTGAGGGTTACATTTTTCTTTTCTTCACATTATTTATATTAGTATTATTTTCTTATTATGATTTTGCACTTTTATGGATGTGACAAAATTTTACTTGACCATAATACATTTTTCTTTGGTTATTTTCCCTCTCAAGGAAATATCAAAAAGGGGAATGATGCAATTTAAGGGGATTTCTACCAACTTTCTTTGCCCATCTACATTTCGTCTGTTTCTGCCAAACTCAGAATAAAGTTTTTCCCGGGCATTAGTACTTTATCTATATTTTTAGACTACAAATAGACATGCACTATGATGTATCTCAATCACAAAAGGGTTGTGTTGAATTAAGGCAGGAGCGCTGTCTAGCAGATCACATGATCAATGGAATCAATAGAGGCACTCCCACTTTCTTTACATACAGTAGCTCTTCTTTTGACATTTCTATTTATTTCCATACATCCACCATTATAGAGCATCACAAGTTATTTGGGATAATACCTATGTCAAAACAAATTTTGACAGTTATTAGAGGTAGAATTAGTTATGCAAAGTAGCAAGTATATAATGTATTATTAAGTGATATATAGGTGGTTCTATAAGTAGGTATATGTACAGTTGGACTTGCAGATCATATGTTCTTCACACATTACATACAGCAGATACAACGGTTAGTGCTACTGTAGATAGAGGCATTACCTTGATGGTGATACAAGGTGTTTGCATGCTATATGCTGCTTACATGCTTTACCTACGTAAACTTATTAGAGATGTTCATGTGTACATGATTGTAGAACATGCCATATTTATACCGATTTAACAACCCAGTAAAATGCTGTTGCTAAGATGGCATATAGAATGTAATTAGCAAATTTTTAAATTCGTATCATTTCCGTTAACAAATTTATTTTAATGAATACTTACGCTCTCAATTGGTTAAAATTGTAATAAGGCATAGTTTTTGATAGTGTACATCAAAGCCATTTAGTTATTATTCTGTTGCTTCTGTAATTGTTTCTCTTAGCTGATCATACTTGAGCTGGCTAGATATTAGATTTGAATTGACAACAGGTATGAACTTTATTTATGAAATTTCCTTGTGTTAGCATAGTCGGCAGCTATCTATACATACAGAGGTAGTAAAAATTAAAGTGGTTTTCCAAAACTTTTAAAAACCTCACCACCAACTGCCACTCTGCTAAAATAGAAAAGTAACCCAAACTCACCTCTTCTATCACCACCATTCCAATGATGCCAGTGCTCCAGTGTCCACCCACTGCCCCCATACCTCATTGATGACTTCCCACTCATGGATCAAATGCTGCATCAAATCTGCATGTACAGCAACTGACCACAGAGGTTAGTGGCTGCAGCATCATGTGATCCATCATCCATCATGTGAATGAGACATCATCTTTTAGAGACCATGGGAAGGAAACATTGGAACTCCGGCAGCACTGGAATGGCAAAGGGAGAGGTAAGTATAATTTTTTATTTAGAAACAGTGGGAGGTATTAGGGAGATTTTTAAAATTCTTGGAGAACCCCTTTGGCTTGACAAACAACACACAATGATATTTTAGGGGGAAAAGTTACTAAACTTATACAAAAGCTTTTTTTAAAAGGGTTTGGGTTTGATCTAAGAACAAATAACACTTAGAACAAATATCCAGAAAGCTAGGATATCATAGTGACACTAAACTATGCTCCATGCTACTCTGCTCCATGCTACATACAATATGTTTAACATCTTGTATATATAAAAAGATAAATACAGTTTTGTGAATTGCTTATAGATCACCAAAATATTCTGCAGTGTTGTACACAGACTGCGGACACTTATCAGTTTTTAGCCCCATGTGACTCAGTCTATATTTATACACTATAATCAGTTTCAAAAGAAGAAAATTAACCTATTAGTTTTAGGGTATGTTCACATAACATTTTTCACATCCGTTTTTGGATCTGTTTTTAAACCAGAATGGTTTAAAAAACATGTCTAACAATGTGCAGTTTGATTTACATTGCTTTAAATGTAAATCAGACAAGTGATCGATGATGCGTGTTTACTTGCATCTTTTCAATACGCTTTTTGGATCCGTTTTAAGAACTGACATGTCAAGTCCACTTGCGTTTTACGCAAGTGAAATTCCCATAGGAAACGATGGAGTGCTCTTTTGCAGCCCAAAAAAACAGATCCAAAAGCACAACATACTTTTGGGTATGTTTTGAATGCACTTTTCATATGAAAAACGCATCCAAAAAACACTTTATTAAAATTTGACGGGGGGGTAATACACAAATTGACCCTAAGTTCATTTTGATCTAGAAAACTTTTAACGTTAGTAACCTAATGACCCAAAAGAGGGAGCTAACAGTATTTTACATGAGTTTCAAAAGAAGCCCAATAGAGGGAGCTAACAGCATTTTACATGTGTTTAATCTTATAAATCCCTTTTTATATATATTGAAAGGGTTTTAAAAAAGCATTTTTTTTTAGTTTTGGAAATGGGTTTTTATAGAAATTATAAAAGTTTTTTGAAAAAGGATTTAAAAAATGTTTTAGATAAAATTTTTATTATAGAATGTTGAGGGGTTTTAGTTTTAAAATTTTAAAGAATTTTTATTTTTTATTTTATTTTTTTATTTATTATTATTTTATTTTAGAGCGCCTTTAATTCCGGGGGGCTGTACTTTTAAAGGGGAAAATTTACTTTACTAACAAAATTGAAAAATTTTCAATGGTGACAAATTTACTAGTAATGAAACAGGAGGAAAGAGGCCCCTCCCCGCGGGGGCTTACAATCTACAAGAGAAGGGGAGAAAACAGAAGGTGTGGGGCGGGGACTGCTTGGGGCCGGTGTAGTGGGGGTGGTGGGGTTGGGGTGGATTGTAGGCTTTTTCCTGAAAGAGAGGGGTTTTTTAAGGTTGTTTTTTGAAAGGGGTGAAAAAGTTGGGGAGGGGGTCTGATTTTTTGGGTTTTTAAAGGAGTTCCAGAGTGGGGGTGAAGCACGGGGAAAGTTTTGGGAGACGGTTATGTGAGGGTGATGAGGGGGGAAGCGAGGAGAAGGTCCTGTAAAGGGCCCGGAGTTTTGCGTGATGGGGGTATCTGGAATTTAAGGGCAAAAGAAGGGAGGGGAGGGGGGGTGGGGTTCATGGGAGCCTTGTAGGTCAGGGTTAGTAATTTAAAACTGAATTGGGTTGGGCAAGGGGGCACCCAGTGAAGGGTTTGGCAGGGGGGAGAGGCAAGGGAGTAGGAGGAGAGAGGGTGAATCAGACGGGCGCGGGTTTTAAGGAGGGTTTTTGGAGGGGAGCAGGGGTGCAAACTGGGAGGCCACGGATTTTAGCAGTAGTAAAGGCGGGGGGATGACAAGGGCGGGGGGATAGCTTTTTTAGTAGTGTCAGGTTGGGAAATGGGGGGGATGGGGTGAAATATTTTTCGGGGTTGGAGGCGGCGGGCAGAGGTGGGGGGCTTGGATGTGGGGTTTTGAAGGATAAAGAGGAGCAAAGGTTACCCCAAAGGCAGCGGATTTGTGGGCTGGTGGAGGGGTTTTTGGGCCATTAACAGTGATAGGGGAGTCGGGTGGGGGGTGGGAGGGGGGACGGTGGAAAGTTGATGAATTCTGTTTTACTACTTTTAGTTTTAAGCGAGGGAGGAGAAGAAGGAGGAAATGGATGATAGGCTTTTTGGGATCCGGGAGGGGAAGGGGAAAAATGTCAGGGCCCGGAGATATAAAGTGGGTGTCGCCCCCGCGTACGGGTTTGGGGGGGGTTAAAGCCAGGGCGGGGGGTAGGGGCGGGACCCAACCCAAGAGTGTAGATAGAGAAGGGAGGGGGGCCCGGGACAGACCCTGGGGGGACACCAACAGAGAGGGGGGGGGAGGAGGGGGGTGGGGGGAAAGTGGGGGAGACACTGAATGCCCGTTCAGAGGGGGTATAAAGAGATAAAGGAGGGGGGCTAGGCCCTTGATGCCGGGGGAAAAGGAGGGGGTTTTGGGTTAGCGGGGAGGGAAAGGGGTGGGACGTGTAAAAGGCAGAGGACAGGTCTAGGAGGAAAAGGGAAAGGAGTAGTGGGTGAGGTTTTTGGCATTTAAATAGGTCGTTGGTGCCCTTGGGTTTTGGGCGTTTCAGTGGAGGGGTTTGGGGTGGGAAGCCTGTTTGGGAGGGGGTCAAGGAAAAGATTTGGGGAGGGAGGGGGGGAGGACAGGGGAAGATAGACGGTGTTTCGGGGGAGTTTGGATGAAAGGGGGGCCCGTGAGAGGGGGGCGTATTTTTGGACAGGAGGGGGGGTTTGAGAGAGGGTTTTTTCTTAAGGATGGGTTTGGAGGGGTGGTGTTTAAGAGGGAAAGGGAAGATCCCAAAGGGTTTAAAGATGGGATTAAAAAGAGGGTGAGAGCTGGGAAAAAAAACATTTGCTGGGGTCTGGGATGAGGTGGGATGGCAGGGGGTCAAGGTTACAGGTAGTGGGGGGGTTGGATTTGGACACTAGAGGGAGAGGTTTTTATGACAACAGTGGGAAAGCAGGTTTTTGAAAGTGTTTCATGGGGACTGTGTCAGGGTGGTGGTGGGTGATGGCGGGGTGGGGGTTTTATAGAGGTGGGTAGTGGGGCCCTTGGGGGGAAAAACTTTCTCTGAGGGAGGTTGATCTTATTTAAAAAATTGAGTTGCAAAATCGTCCGTTTGATAGGAAAAAGATGGGGGAGGGGGTGCGGGGGGCGAAGGGGAGAGTTGAAGGTGTTGAATAAATGTCGGGGGGTTGTGAGAAAAGGGGGGGCTATGGAGTGGTGAAGTAATTCCCGTTTGACGGTAAATGAGTGCAGACTTAAATTTCGGGTTTGCGATTGTTTGTAAAAGGTGAAGTCAGTGGTGGAGCGGGTTTTCTTCCAGCGGCGTTCAGCAATTCTGGAAGCTCCCTTTTCAGCTGTTTAGTGGAGGCTGTGTGGGCCCGGGTTGTCTGTTTGATGTTTGGGGGTTTTGTTGTGTGTGAGAGGGGCGGACTGAGTTAAGGGTGGGGGGTGATTGTGTTGTTGTAGAAAGCAGCGGTTGGGGTCTGGGTTGTCAAAATTTAGGTTTTTGGTAGAAAAAGAGGGGCAAAAAAGAGTCAGAGAGAGTGCGAGGGGTTTAGGTTTTTTAAGTTTCCCGCGGGGGTGCACTAGTGTGAACAGGAGGAGCAGGGGGAGTGGAGTGGGGGAGAAGGTATTAGGTTGTGGTCAGATAATTTGGGGGGAGGGGGAAATTTTAGATGTCAGATAGGGGGCAAGGCGGGTGGGAAAATGAGGTCCAGTGTGTGCCCTCCGTGGGGGGGGATTCCCGAGGTCCCCTGTGAGAGGCCGAAAGGAAAAGGAGAGGAGAGGAGTTTGGGTTTGGAGCTGGGGGAAAGGGGTGCATTTAATTGGGATGTTTAAAAATCTCCATGACATAGGGGATGTCAGTGGGGAAAAAAAAGTGGGGGAAGCCAGGAAGAGAAAATGGTCAAAAGGAAAGGGAATGGCAGGGCCTGGGGGGCGGTAGACCACAGCCCCTTCAGGGGTTGGAGGGGGAGAGATGCCCGGCCGAGTGCACCTCAAAGGAGGGGAGGGGAAAGGGAGGGTAGAGGGGAATAGGGGAAAAAAAGAAAAGGGGATCAGATAGGGAAGGCCAAAACCTCCTCCATGCTTGTTTTCCGGGGCGTGGAGGTGGGTAAGTTTTGGGAACCCCCAAAGGAGGTGCGGCAGGGGGGGACTTTTGTAGAGGGGGTAGCCCCGGTTTTTGTTTGCCAAGGAAAAATAATTTGTATGCTTTAAAACATTTTAACTTTCATTTATAAGCAACTATTTTTTTAAAGTATAAAGAAAATGTACGGCTTTTTAAATTTTTTTCAAAATTTAAAAAAAAAAAAGGTATGGTGTGGGTTTTGTATTTAGTCCCCTGTCTTTTATATCCCCAAATAAAAAAGGGACTAGTCCCCTGTAACGAAAGACAGGATGGGGGTAAGCCCATCAGGGAGATGAGTCTAAAGTGCCTCCGGATTTTCACCAGAGCCCACAAGGCAGGTTCACTACCCCTGACACGACTAGCTTGTGGTTGAGCCGGGGGGGGAGGTTGGGGAAAAATACGGTAGGCCCAAAATCGTGGGCGGGACAGTAAAAAAAGCTAAATGGCAGGCAGTAGGGAAACGTGGTAGTGGCGGAGGAAAGGGTTTAAATAAACAGGGAAGACGGAACTCTTATAAATGCTTTCTTTTTAAAAATTTTAAAACCAAAAAGATTGGAGGGGGCGAGGAAGTGGCCAAAAGGGGATATTGGGTTAGCATCGGCAAATTTGCCAATTACCCCTATGTGGCCCCTTTTTAAAGGGCCCCGGCTGACGTGCAGCCAGATGGCCTAGAGAGCAGTTCAGTGATAAAGTTGTGGCAAAGTGTATTGCAGAATTAGGATTTACACAAAAAAAAAAATCTCAAAAATTAAAATAAATGTGGCACCTTTTAATCCATCATCTGTTAATGGAAGGAGTATTGCACAGCTGCTAATCTACCAAGACATGGCTGTCCACCTAAATTGGCAGCCCAGACAAGAAGAGAATAAGAGAAGCAGCCAAGAGGCCCAGATGGATGGAGCTAAATAAGATTTTATTTTTTGGAGGAAAAAACGGTTAGAGATACATTAGACTTGGACTTGGTTTATTTGTTTCACCTTCCCGCAGAACCCAAACCCCAAACATAAACCCAAAGCTACAATGAATTTTCTAAATTTAAAATTTTTTTCATGTGTTAAAAAAATTCCCCCCCTCAAAGGGCCGACCTAAATCCATTGACAATCTGTGGTATTTAAATTTAAAATTGCTGGGTTCCACGAATGTCTGCCAACCAAATCTGACTGAGCTACCCGGTTTTGCCCAAAAAAGAAAGGGTTAAAAATTTCCGCCTTTTAGATGGCAAAGTTGGCAGACACTCCCCCAAAAGACTTGGGGGGGTTTCATTGGGGTAAAAGGGTTTTTACAAAGTATTGATCAGGGACAGTTAAATTTCAAATTTGTACATCTTTCTTTTTTGTTTTTAATGTGGGAAAAAATTTTGGGGAAGCAAAGTTTTTTTTATTTAAAGCTAAAAAAAAATAATGGTACTTTTGGGTTTCTCTTTTCAATAAAATAGCAAAAAAAAAAAAAAATTTAGTTTGTTTACTTTAAAAATTTAAAAAAAAGGGGAAGGAAACAGTTCAAAGGGTATGAATACTTTTGAAACCCACTGTATATCCATCTTGACATAAATACTAACTATGGGAAATATATTATTTGCCCATTTGCAAAAGTTATTCCCAAACCCAAAAGGGTCTTTTTAAATGCACTTTCTTTATGCTTTTTTTTCTTCATTTTAATTTAAAAAAAAATGTTTCTTTTTTTGACGTTTAGATGTTCCTTTTCACCAAATGTACAGGCAAACTCAGGAATTAAAAAGCAAACTTTATTGCCAAAGGCTGTATGCATTAAGTTTTTACCTTACCCTTTCTATGAGAGGTTCCAGGGGATAAAGTTGAAGAAGTTGTTGAAGACTCTTTTAAATTCTGTCCAATGCAAGTGATCCAGTAGTCTGGGCAGCAGTCTACATGTCCATGTGGTTCCTGGTCACAAAAAATGTCACAGTAACATGTTGCATTTTTCCCAAAGTAAAACAGGTTGCAGTCATCATTTCTACTGTCACAGCAGCCATGTGTGCTGCAGTAACTTCCTATATTCAGTGATCTTTTGGCTCTGCCATTCTTTAACAGCTTATTTTCTTCTGCAGAATAAAGGTTTACCATGAGACGTCGTTCAGAATAAACTTGTTCAAAATAGAAAATAATCAAGAAAAATAAATAAATATAATACACACGGCCCATGCTTAGGAAGTAGCTGCTCACTGTCTGAACTAAAATTCTGCATATATTCTTATTGGATATGAACTTTGTTAGGTTATTTTGATTAACAATTAACTAGTGTTATCAAGCTATCTGCTACAAAATGTGAAAAAGCTATTAAAAAGTGCAAACACAATTATATGGCATAATCTCTGCAGTCCAAGAGACTTTAACCTCTGATTGTTACCATGCAATAAAGTGTTCAGTTGTAGACCATCCTTAAAGGTCTGTCCAGTTCTTCTTCTTATTATCTTCTTATTATTATTATTATTAATAATGCTCACTATTGTCTACACAGTATTATATCCTTTATTGATGTGTAATGTTTTTGTATGTGTGTTTTTTAAAATTCATTTTTATTATCATGTGTATGTTCATAAGTGATGAGGCTATTCAGAATGTCATCCCTTACTGCTGCATACACTATATAAGCGCCAGCAGGCCTGCGGACTCGGGTGCGCCAAATACATTGTCACACTTCTTTATATATTATAAAAGCGATGGCCTCTTCACTATCGTATATTCAGGGTGACCGCTGCTTCTGTACTGTAGCCACCTACAGCTCTCCCCAAATCAGATGGCACATTATATAAAGTAGTGTAGGCTGTTTCACTATCACAGCAATGGTCTCCTGACTACCAGTGCACCAGTCAACGGCTAGCCAGCCTTTCCCTTGTATATGCTGAATGGGACATAATCACTTACGAATAAATACACATACAAAAACATAACAAATGAATAAAGTCTATAAATACAATGTAGACCATAGTGAGCATAATAAATAGAAAAAAATAATTATTCCATGATTGAAAATTAGAAATCTTTATCAAATTCATCCAAGCATATATTGCTGTATCAAAAGTCAACCTGGTGGATAATGCAACAAGTTATCATAGAACAGTAAACTATCTCAACTTTTCCGGACGGAATCTGAAAAAGTGAATGTGAAGGGGGCGGGCTTTTCTCCGCTAATCGCGGAGAAAACCCGACCACCCCTCCCCCACACCGTGGCCGTGGACAAATACCGGTCAATTTATCCGACCGGCACAAAAACCAGACAGCTGCCGGTCGGATAAATTGACCGGTATTTGTCCGGTGCCGTGTAAACGGACCCTAATTCTTGTGTTATATGTTTTGATAAATTCAAAGAAATTTTCTATTTTTAAATATGATATGCTTTTATTTAAAGGCAGAAATAACATACTCTCAAACTATACATCCGTTAGTACTATGTGGAAAGCTAGTTATGAAAGCATTCAGTCTTATCAGACAGAGTCAGTCATGTTAGGTATCAGCTCAGGTCTTATTCTTTGGAATAGTGACACTGACTACCACCAACAAGCAAATATCAAACTGAAGAGGGAAGCAAGAATTATCTGTTCTTGGACTCTAATAACATGTAATAATAAAAGTCAGAATAGTCTAGTGAATACTGTGGGTGGGTAGAGGCATGTGACAGACAACTATGACAGTCTGCTAGCTGGCTCTGCTCTAGAGTGCTTTATAATGCACAGATTTTTTTTACTTTTAATTTAGGGCATATAAAATGCAGACAAAAGAACAGTCTTTGAGACAATTATTCTGCTTCATTTATCCTAACCTTGGCAGCCAGGGTGATTTTTTTCAAAAAGAAGTGTACAGTTACACCAAAGCCAGTGACAAAGGAAAACCCATATCCCATTTATAGTGATAGACAAATGCGAAAATGCGGGGGGTCTGAAATGTAAGAAGTGCCGCAAGCCTTCCAATCTCTGCCCTGAAGCAAAGTAAAGAGATTTTCAGATGGCAAACGAGAATGAAGCCAGGTTTCTGTCAGTTATCCTGTAATCAAAAGGTACTGTGCATTATGTGAATTTCCGGGCAAGGGTTGAGCCCCAAGAAAAAGGGAATGATAGAAAAAAATAAAAAATAAAATGTATAGTTTAGATATTATAACTTTGCATTCTTTGATGGTCAAAGGTTATGTCATTGTTTTGTCAATTTTGCTTCATTATTGTGCTTAATAATTTAGATTTCTAAAAGAATTTTTAAATTTAAAATTTTTTAAAAAATTTTCCCTATTACTGTGTTTTGGAAGACACGATTTTCTCCGGGGTTCTGAAAAGAAAATTCTCAGGATGGGTATACTCTATGGCAGCTATATAAATAGAAGTGAACTGACAGAAAAATGTCATAGGCAATTAAAATCTCCAAGAAATAATTAAGTTTAGCTCATCTCTTAGAGACCACAGAATTACAAGAGATATGTACAGAGCTTTATCTGAAGTTATAAATTTGATATCCTACCTTATCTAGTATGTATTATCAGTACATAGAGCTGTCATCTGTTAGTCATGTCTCCACTGTCTAATAAATTGACCCCCATGCTGTTTCTGTTTCGTTAACCAAAAAACGCGGGTGGGTAAAAAAGGAAAGCTAGGGGACATGTTAAAAGGGGGGCTGCACCAGAAATCTGGCTTTCTTTTCACCCGGGAAAATGGCACAGCCTGTTTGCTGTATTTTTTATTCAGGTGCAACTCCATTTTGGCACATTCTAGCCCCTGAAAGAAATCTTTAATGCCCCCTGAGATGGGGGGGGGGGGGGGTTTTGTCGATTCAATTTTCAAAGCTATTCTTTATGCTTCGTACGCAAATCCGGCGCATTACTGGGAACAGGTAGCCCATTTTTAAAAGTGGTTTTACTCGAGCCAGAAGTGTCGCTTTGTAGCTAAAAACCCCAAAATCTATGACCCGCGTGAACAGGTTCATAGATTCAGGCCAAAAATTAATCATGTCACCCTTAATGTCTGCCTATCGTGAGTGCTCTTGTGCTTAGTGTGGAAATTGGAATATTTTAGGATCTTTTTACAAAAAAAATTAAAAACAACCCATAAAATAATATATATAGAATATATTTAGAATAACAATGCTACTCGAATTATGTCAATTTCTGATGTCAAAAATGCACAATACCACAAACAACACATTTTTTATAATCTGGTCCCTCTGCCTGCTGCATCCAGTTAGAATAAGTTCAGGGGTCCAATTAGGTGGAACACACATCTATTAGACATTTCGGGCCCCTACTCGTAGTATGTTTAAAAAAGTTTGGGAAAAAAATAACTAGACTGGGCGAATTCCCAAAAATTTTCGTCTCGTTCACTTGCCGAATTTTCGGAAAAAATAACTTGTTCCGAATTTTTTTGGGGGACGAATCACGTTAAAAAACAGCTATTTCGGGCTGACAGGCCTGCAGGATGCTGTTAAAAATTTGTGCCTGTTTAAAATATGCAGAGGGAGTTGGTTTGGTCTTATAAAATGTTGTGTTTTAGTATGGACACGCACATGATTTGCCCCCCGCCTTAGAATCGCTTCACTAAAAAAATTCCCCTGGGCACTTAAGAGGGAAAAAAATGAAAAAAAAACTGAAGGGGGAATGTACCCTGAAAAAGTATGGCAGCGACAGGGATAAAAACAAAGCTGAGGGTCGGGTGGAACTTAGTGAAGGTGTGGAGGTGACGGCGGCAGCCCAGAAGCATGAGGTCAGGAGTGGCAAAATGACATTTGGAGGTGGAAAAAAAACAGGAGTGGGCCACAGAGTGGGGCCACAGAGGGGACAATGAACGTGTGTAGGCACGGCAGCGCCACAGCAGCAGATGAGGTCGACAGTGGCACAATGACACAGGTGTAGGTCACGGCAGCACCAAACAGCAGCAGCATGGGTAGACAGTGGACAATGACAGTGTGTGGGTCGGGCGCAGCCAAAAAGCGCGTGAGGTCAGCAGTGGCAAAAAGACACAGTGGGTAGGTCACGGCAGAGCCACGCGGGCAGATGGGTCAGACATGGACAATGAAATTTGGAGGTGGCAAAAAACAGGGTAGGCCCACAGGTGGGAAAATGACACGTGTGTGGGTCAGGAGCACCCAGAGCAGCGATGAGGTAGACAGGGACAATGACAGATGTGTATCAGGGGCAGCCCACACACACTTTTTGGGGGGGGGGGGGGGGGGTCAGGACGGTGGCACAAATGACACAGTGTGTGGGTTTACGGCGGGCCCCCCAAAACAGAGCTGAGGTCGGGGAAGTGGCACTGACAGTTTTGTAGGTCACGGCGCCCCACACCCGAAAAGCATGAGGTCAGACGGGGCACAATGACAAGTGTGTGGTCACGGCGCGCACGCGAACATGGGGTCGGGACAGTGGCACAAGGAATTTGGGGGGGGGGGGGGGGGAAAAAAACAGGGTAGGCCACAGGTGGAAATGAACAGTGTGTAGGTAGGCGCACCCCCACCCCCGCAGAATGAGGTCAGACAGTGGAAAAATGCACATTTGTGTAGGTCACGGCGCACCCCAACAGAAAGATGAGGTCCAGACAGTGGCAAAATGACACAGTGTGTAGGTCACGCAGCAGCCACAGCGCAACTGAGGTCAGACAGTGGCACAATGACTTTTGGAGGTGGTAAAAAAGGGAGTGGGCCCCAAGAGTGAGACAATGACACAGTTGTAGGTCACGGCAGCAGCCACAGCAGCAGCATGAGGTCAGCAGGGGCACAATGACACAGTGTGGGGGTGACGGCGGAGCCCGGCATGAGGTAGAGAGTGGCACAATGCATTCTGGAGGTGGAAAAAAAAGGAGTGGGGCCAAGAGTGAGGCCACGAGTGGGAAAATGAACAGGTGTGGGTCACGGCAGCAGCCCGCAGCGCATGAGGTCAGACGGGGAAAATGAACGTGTGTAGGTCCGGAGCAGACAGCAGCGATGAGGCAGACGTGGACAATGACACATGTGAGGTCAGGGGCGCACAAAAACCCAGCAGAATGAGGTCAGAAGTGGCACAATGACGTGTGTGGGCCCGGGCGCAGCCACAGCAGCGCTGAGGTGACGTGGCACAAGACACAGTGGGTGGGGTCCGGCGCGGGCCCAGCGCAGAGGGTCAGACGGGGCCCAAAAAATGTTTTCTGGAGGTGGAAAAAAAAACAGGATTGGCCACAGAGTGGGCAATGACACAGTGTGTGGGTCCGGCAGCGCCAGGCGCGCTGAGGTCAGACATGGACAATGACCGTTGGGGGGTCACGGCAGCAGAAAGAGCAGCAGCATGAGGTCAGACGTGGAAATGACAGGTTTTGTGGGTCACGGCGCACAACAGGCACATGAGGTCGGGGGGTGGCACAATGCACAGTGTGTAGGTCCGGCAGCGCCACCAGCGCATAGGTCAGACGTGGCACAATGCAGTGTGTAGGTCCGGCACCCGCACGCAGCAGCATGAGGTCAGCAGTGCACATGCACAGTGTGTGGGTCACGGCAGCGCCCAGCAGCAACATGAGGTCAGACAGGGGCAAAATTCTGGAGGTGGTAAAAACGGAGTAGGCCACAATGAGACAAGGGACACGTGTTTTGGTCCGGCAGCAGCCACAGCGCAGATGAGGTCGGGGACAGGGGGCAAAATGACACGTGTGTGGCACGGAGCACCCACGCAGGCATGAGGTCAGGCAGTGGCCCAATCAATTCGGGGAGGGGTCAAACGGAGTGAGGCCCACAGGGGGGAAATGACACGTGGTAGGTCCCGGCAGCACCCACAGCAGCCGCATGGGGTTTCAGAACAGTGGCACAATGCAGAGTGTGGAGGTGGGTGGCACCCCACCCCCGGGAAAAAAGATAGTGGTGGCGATGGGAAACTGTCAGAGTGTGTGGCATCAGGTGGGTGGTGGATCAAAATAGTGGTAGGCGGGGGTTGTTTGAACCCAGATCTTTTTCAAAGTTTGGGGGGGGCGTCATGGCTATGTTTTGCCCCAAAAGGCTTTGGTGTTGGAAATTGGCGATCACGCCTGATTCATTTTTGACAAAGGTCGTTTTAAAATTTCCGTGGACAAGCGGGTTCCCTTGGGGAAAAACAATGGCCCCCCGCCACACTGAACCCGCTTTTCCCCCAAAAAACTAGGGCCGGGCGACAGCTTCTCACTGCAAACTGGGAAAGTTCGGCCATAATCCAGTTTGGTCCCCAAGTAGTCCAGCGGATCTTCTAACTGGGGTGGCAGGTGCTGTCCCAAGTAGGCCCCACCTGTTGGTTCAGGGGGTGTCCCGGTCTGTGCTGGCGACTGCCCTCCTCCTAGGCGGGTGAAGGAAGTGCTCATCGTGACCCAGACTTAAGGTTGCTGTGATGGGTGGTCTGCTCCCGACCCCCCACTTCCCCCGGAGCCCGGGGTTTTTACGTGAGCGCTGAAGAACCCCCCCGGGGCAGATTGTCGAGGAGGGACGATGCCGCCATGGGGAGCGGCCCTGACTCGGGGATTTTTTGTATTTGAGTTTGTCCTTCTCAAAAGCTGGGAAAAAGGCTCCCATTTTTGGGCCGGTTTTTGGGGGTGGGTCCAAAAGGGTGGAGAGCCCGAAGTCATCCTCTGCCGTGCGCGACTATTCGGCTGTACTACCCGGCAAAACAGATGCTGGGGCCATTGCAAAGTGCTCCGAGGGGTCCTGCCTCCATCTCCACTGTTACTCCACGGTGCTTGCGGGTCATTGTGCTTCCTCTTCCATCTAGCTCTCAGCTGCCCTGTCCTCCCCTCTTGTCACCTGGGTAGAAAAAACCCTATTTCACCCGACAATGCTTCGCTCCCAAAGTCCTCCCCCTTCTCCCCCTCCTTTCGTTCCAAGGATCATGTGGCCGCGGACATAGTCCCAAGTTTTAGTCCCCGCCCCGACCCGATTTTTAGCTTTTTTTTCCGGACATGAAGAGTGGAATGAGTTTTCATCCCTAGTCCTGGGATGAAAAAAAACGTCGCCTCCTCGAATGGCCTCCAAACGGGGGTGTCACGATGAGCTGCCAGGCTGCATCAAAATTACAAAGGGGGGTCTTTGTCTGCCTGGATCATAAAAAATCGTTAATGGCCTTTCTTGTTCTACGTCGGTCCAAAATGGCGGTGGAATTCCAAGGGTGGAAAATGCATATCAGAGTGTGTTGGGGGGGAGGCCTTTGCCGTTTTCAAATCGGGAGGGTGTTCCGGGTTTTATAAAATCATGACAGTTTCCCGGCCTTTTTTAGAAAGTTTTAAGATCGGGTGGGGAAAACTTCAGGAAACTTTTCACAAAACCCGATTTAAAACGTCGCATGGGGCGCATGGACCCCTCCCCCTCGGTGCAGCTGTCCCATGTTCCCCCTTGTCGTTTTCCATGGTTCCCTTTGCGTTTGGCGGGAGAAAGCCAAACGATTTCTTGCTGCATGAGCGGGGCAGTTCCCCCCCTGTGTACTTCGTTCGGAGGCAAGCAGGGGGAACTGCTGACACCGCTGTGCCTTTCAATGTGGTATGTGGAGCTTTTCTTGTGGAGGTGGATGGTGGTGGAGGGGAGGAGGCGGGGGGATTGGGCAGAGCCCCAGTTTGACAAGTGGAGGGGAAAACGGGGTTCCTGTCCAAGTTTTTGGGTTTGGGGCCTGGGCCCGGAAAAAATTCACCCAGTGGGCCGTAAAGGGCTGTATGGCCCCGACCTAGTTACAGCTCCAGACGTCCGTTTCCCGGGGGACCTTGGAACAAACCGTAAAACTCAAGGATGGCCCCCCTTCTGTTTCATATTTTTGAAAATGAGGTACTGCCTTTTTTGGAAAAAAAAAAAATTAAAAGGGTTGGAATCTCCATCTGGCTCGGCAAAAGCCATTAGTTTCGAACGGTGCGGTCCCATTTGGAAAAGGGGGGGACGCAGTCCCAAAAATTGGACAGGAGCACGGTCAGTTGTGACTTGGTGGTTGGGGCATACTGTTGTCTCTTTCAATCGCCTCACGAACGATGCTGGCGCCCTGAGTAAGGGAGCCGGGTTGGGCCGGGAGATGATGGCAAAGAGAAACAGCTCCCCTTTGTAGGGTTGGGGAGCCTTGATGGCTGCAATGGCTTTCGTGACTGGCGTGCTGTGTTGCTGTGCGGCGGATGGACCCCAAATCTGGCCCACGTTTCTCCCAGGCCACCGGATGGTGAGCTGCAGTGTTGATGCAGGGCCTGGGGCCAAGTTAGCTTCCTGGCCCCGCTTATTTCTGCTTCCGATTTAAAATATACCCCCATTGGCTCCTCCGGTGTCTTAGCAAAGAAGCCCCACCGCGAGTTGGATTTTACCGCCAAAAGCTCCCCACTGAGTGACTACTGCTGCTGCTGCTCGTGAGCCCCTGTGCGCTACTTTCATGGACCGGGGAAGGGGTTTTTTTCCCGTGGCCCCTTGGCTCCCGACTTCACCTGTGCTCCCCCGTTGACTCACGGCCCCAAAGGGCCACTTGTGGCTGCGCCCCTGCCTTCGGCAAATGACGCCCCCTTTCATGCGAGATGAAAGCCCTTGCCCCACCCCGGCTCCCAATGCGGTCGGTACATCTTCATCTATTTGTGTTTCATCGTCATGCTGTCCTCATCACCGGTCTTTGGTATGCAGAGGGGGACCCCTCACAACTGACCTCCCATGCCACTCTCAACTTTACTTTGCCCTAGCAGAAGCGGGGGTTTGGCCCATTTTTTTTCGCTGCCAAATAGCTGCTGACTGCCCCCCTCAAAATTTTTCATCCTCGCTATATGTGGCGCTGAGCCCAGACCACATAGTGATTTGGGTTTAGGGAACCCGGGTGGGGCAGAGGCGGGTTTTGGGGCAGGTGAGGGCCGCTGACCCGCTCCCGGGGGTGCCAATAAGGGTTGTGTTGACGTTCCCACCGACTCTTGGCTGGGGTTGTCGAGTCATTGGGGGAAATGGATGATTGTCAAACCCAATCAAGAACCCTTGGGTTGCTGAAAAAAACACGGCCGTAGGACGCGGCAGTTGTGGCCCTCACCGGGACCCCTGCGCGGGGGTCCCCTTGCTGTGCGCGACCTGGCTGGAATGTTTTTGCCTTGCCAAAACGCAGGGGAAAAGCCTCCCCCACCTCTCTGTTGACTACTATTTGTTCTAAAATGTACAGCCAGTTTGTGAAGATATCTGTTATGTAAATACACACCTGTTTTTTGACGCCAATGACCCAGAAACAAGTTGGAAACCCCCTTGGATGGGTTCCAATGGGCGGGAAAAAAATTAAATGTATGTCCCTTTAAAAAAACTTGTGTATTTTATGAATATAAAAGCACAACAGGTTTAAATTAACCTTTGGATATGAATTATCTAAGATTTTTCTGTGGGGGTAAAAAAACAAATTTCTTTTATGGACAACGCAGAACAACGTTTAAATTAAACCCCTGGATGTAAATTGCGCCAAAGAATTGAGCCACCCAAACTAGGCTTTTTTGCGTGTTAAATGCGGTGTTTTTTTACGCTACACAAAAGATAAAATTTGAAATTTAACCTTTGCTTGTAAATTTTTGCTACAGGAAAAATGTTATATTTTGGCTTTGAAAAAGACGGTTTCTTGGGATCACCAGCTGAAAAACAACATTAATTCCCCCTGGTGAAATTTTGGCCCCAAACAATTGAGCCACCAAAACTATATTTTGTGCGTGTTACAATGGGTATTTTTTAGCCACACAAACAAGAAAAAAAAAAATTGAAATTTAAACCCTTCGCTTGTAAATTTGTACGGGAAAAATGTATATATTTTGGCGTTGAAAATGCGGTTTTTGGAGTCATCAGCTAAAATAACAACGCTTAAAAAACCCCCTGGATGAAAATTGCGCCAAAAAATTTGAGCACCCAAAATTTTTGTGGTTTTTGTATTGAAAAAACGCTTTTTCTTTTAAAATGAATACAACAGGAACTGGTTAGATCCCTTGGGAAATTCAATGTGTGTGAGCAGATAGGATTTAAATTTTTAAATGCAGCTGCAGGGGAGCAATGGATTTCAGATCCAATACCCCAAAAAAATTAGAATAAAACTTAAGAGAAGCGTCTCTGGACAAGTGAGACCCCCCAAAAAAGCTGTATAAAAATAGTATTTCAGTAACAATCAGCCGCGGCAGCACCTTCCCTGATAGTAAGTGAGGCGGTATGAGCTCCCAGCGTCGCGCCCGGGCTTATATAATGCGGTGACGTCACAGAAATCCCGCCGGTCTTGATTGGGGTTCATCTGCAATGTCATGGGTATGCCCTTTTTTCCCCCCGAAATTGCTTTGCCCCTGTAGTCCTGTGCTCGCGCCTTTTTCAATCAAAAAAAATTGTTCACCCGAAGTCCCCCCAAAATTGACTCGTTCAGAACGAAGTTTTTGAAATTCTAAAAGAAATTCCCCTGTTGAATCATTCACCCATCTCTAAAAATAACCCTTTAAATATCTAAACCAAAAAAGAACAACTACAATAAAGCCAGCAAAAACTCATAAATAGACTCCTATAAATGGGTATTTAGAGTCATGCCACAAAATATATAAAACTATGAAATTTTATTTAATCACCCACAATGATTAAAAGTTATTAAAACATATACAGTACAGATAGATCGCAGTGGGGAAAGTCTGGCCAAAGACAGTAACCGGGGGACTAATGCAATAAATATGAAATCATATCTAAATATTGAAAATACAAATATATAGCATGATAACCGGTGAAAAAAAATATTAAAAAAATTCACATGGAATGAATAAGTGACAGCATGCACAAAAACAATCCATAATCATTAACCCCTTAACGACCGCGCACCGTCTTTGGACGGCGGCCGGTGCGGGTCGTTCGTCTGCAGCGACGTCTTTTGACGTCGCTGCAGACATCGGGGTTTGCGGCGCCCGGTGCCGCAGCTGCGCTGGGATCGGGGCTGAACTACACAGCCCCGATTGCAGAGCATGTCCTGCAGGCATCGGGGTGCGGAGGAAACCTCCGCAACCCGATGCTTTAACCCTTTGATTGCGGCGGTGCGTTACCGCAGGCCCAATCAAAGGGATCCCTGCTCTGTCGGGTGATCGGAACACCGGTGACCCGACGGGACCCGGGGAACGGCTGCACAGTCAGCTATGGGGACCTAGGTGGCCCCAGAGTTGTCTGTGTATGAAGCCAGTGATTGGACGCGCTGTGTGCTGTCTAATCACTGCCCGTGTCAGAAATGACACGATTAGCATGTATTAGCATATATGAATTTGCTAAAAAATTACCCAAGTGTAAAAAATTTTAAAAAAAAATTTTTAAACAGTTCTCCTTCATGGGAGTCAAAAAAGTACAAAAAAAAATAAAAATTGTCCTAAAAAAAGAATAAAAAATAAAAATAAAAAAAATTAAATATTAATAAAAAAAATTGTACATAAATTACAAACCCCAAAAATTAAACCTACACATTTTGGTTCCACCTCACACGTAATAACTGTTGAATTAATTTTAAAAAGTTTTAAGTGGGGAAATGTTAATGGTGTTAAAAAAAAAATGAAAAAAAAATAACAAAAAAAAATTTTTGGAAAAAAATAAAAAAAAAAAATTTCTGCATTTTTTTTAAGTGTACTTAAACTATTCCCTATAAAGTACAACTTGTCTTGAAATAAAACGAGGCCTATCCCAAAATGCGTCATTGAAAAAAAAAAAGTTACAACTTTT
Organism: Phyllomedusa bahiana; assembly: GCA_025379985.1. Classification (NCBI taxonomy): domain Eukaryota; kingdom Metazoa; phylum Chordata; class Amphibia; order Anura; family Hylidae; genus Phyllomedusa; species Phyllomedusa bahiana. The sequence goes on along the minus strand of JAODAL010013394.1, from coordinate 62,890 downwards.
AAATGCAAGGAGGCCAAAACTAAAAAAATGTTCTGGTCATTAACTACTTTTCAGGCGTTCGGCTTAAGGGGTTAATACAAATAAACTAGAAAATGTATCCTAAAGTTCTAAAGAGCAAGAACTATATCAAACCTACAAATGTATTTCACAAGGGCAACAGATAACAGTGAAACAAATGTGTGTCAAGACAATGCATTTGGTTAAAGAAAATCGAAAAAAGAAGTGCCAACACTAAAATAAAAATTAATACTTTTTATTGATATGCATTAAAAATCCATAATTAAAAATAGAAGCATATACACCCAATGGGACAGGAAAGGCAGCTCACAAAACCCATAAGTAGGTATAGACAAGTTAAAATATTAATATATAACAGATGCATATAGGACAGGTTTTCACATAGATCATGGAAATAAATACTAAGGGCGACATGTATAATGAACGGGCCGTTGGCTGCTTTACGCCTGGTTTTCAGGGCGTAAGTATTCTGCGCCCTCACCAACGCCGAATCTCCTGTCGGAGCAGGGATTGAATGCGATGTATGTTAGGCGCAGGCGTTCGCCACTTTCAACTGCGCCCCCCCGCATGAAATAGGGGCGGGCAATGGGGAGCCGGTTGGTAGGCGTTTGGGGCGGGGGAACCACGCAGCTCTCGAAAACTCGAGGCATGTTACGATCGCGAGTCGGCAGAAGTGCGGCCGCAATGCAGGCGCTCGGAGGCTCCTACGACAGGCAGACCTGGTTGATTCTGGGTGTCTAAATGCTACCGTGGAGGCGAAAAAGAAGTTCAGTGCTCGCGAACGGAACATGCGAGGGAAGCATAGAAGATCGTACACAAATCTCGGCGCTTCCGCTAGTGCAGAGGCTGGAGTATGAATCCGGGGAACCAAATCGCCGTTTATAAAAGGCGGAAGAAAACATTATCAAAAAGAGCTCAAACCTAAAAAAATAAAAAATACATAAAAACAAAATCACTTTCCACAAATTCTAGAACGGCCGCAATATCCAGAATAAGGGCTATTGGAAATTGCCGGGGGGGAAGGGTGAAATACAGTAATTTATAATTCCTAAAAAGCTATTTCTATTGGTCGGCAGAAAAGAAACCGGGCCAATCAGAATAGGAGCGGACCGTAGAACCCATTATAGCCTCTGGATTGTATTGACCAATTCGAATCAAAGGCGGGAGTTCAAAAAACAGTATAAATTGCAGAAAGAGCTGATTGGTTGAGCTTGCGGGGGCTTGTCTAGCTCAGCCAATCAGAATAGGAGCAACAGCGACTCATTTACATTCCTATGGAGAAACTATTGCCAATCAGAATAGGAGCGACAAAGACTCCCATTATTATCCTATGGTGAAGTTTTGGACCAATCAGAATCAAGGCGGGACAGTTCAAAATACAATGTTAAAAAATAAGACAAAAAGAGCGGATGGGCTGAGCTAGCGGGGCTTGGCTATCCCAGCCTATCAGAAGCGCGAGCTACTTCTCCCATTGTGGTCTTTTGGGAGAGATCAGCGCAAAGCAATCCTCCGCCTCTCAGCGCCGTGATGCGGCATGGAGTATTATATAAAAAGATCATTTTTTATTATAGTGTATAAAACATTATCACGATAAAGCGCTTGAATCCGTCTTAAAAAATAAATAAGTGTTAAAACCCGGAAACAACGCGTTTTTTCTTGCGCCGGGACCGGGCGCTACATAGGGAAATTGCCAATAGGGAGGAGAATGCTGGGAAAAAAATACACAGTAAAGTAATTCTAAATTGTTAAGCTCTTCTCATTGGTCGGCATAAACCAGCCAATCAGAATGGAACGGACAGTGGGCCCGCCCCCACATTCCATTATCTCCTATGGAGAAGATTGACAATCAGAATAGGAGCGACAGTGGCCCATTCTAACCTATGGGAGAAATATTGAACAATTCTGATTAGGGAGCGACAGGGACCCATTATTTCTATGGAGACATATTGACCATCATATTCAAAAGCGGGACAGTCAAAATACAGTTTAAAAGCAGAAAACGAGCTGATTGGTTGAGCTTAAGCGGGGCTCGTCCAGCTTAGCCATCAGGAGCGCGAGCTACTTTCTCATAGAGTTCTATGGGAAAAGTAATGCAGTGAGAGCTCTGTTTGTGTTTGGCTACTTCAAAGGGCGCTGCGGTGTATTTGGACCAATGGGATTGAGAAGAGGCGATTCGAGCGAACGCTTTCTCCTATGGGTTTTCTAATGCAATCTGAAATAAAACCTGTCATGGCCGAACGCCGAAATTAAATTAGAAGACTCCAGAAGTTGTCTCCGATGTGTATATATAAAATGGAAAATAATATGGGGGTTGGTTTTGGGGTAAATTGAGGTTAAAGTAAAAAAAAATATTAATTCAATGATATCAAGTTTATTTTCCTTTATTTTCGTTTAGCCAAGGCGCATCTATTGTATGCGGTGCAATGAAAATAAAGAAATAATAAACAAGATTTTATTGATATTGAATATTTTTTTTTTCGTGACCCCCATATTTTATTCATTCTTATATCACATCGGGGTCAACTTCGGGAGGAGTCTTTATATTTGATTTTGGCAATATGTTATCAGTTTTATTTCAGATCTGCATTAGGAAAACCTATATCAAGAGCGTCGCTCGCTCTCCCATTGGTCCATAAATAACTAGCGCCCTCTTTTTAAACTTGAGCCAATCACAATAAACAGAGCTCGCTTGCCATTTCTTTTCCCCATAGAACTCTATGAGAAAAGTAGCTCGCGCGCTCTGATGGGCTATGCTGGACGAAGCCCCCGCGCTCAAACCAATCTAGCTCGTTTCCTGCCTGTTTTTACTGTATTGTGACACTGCCAGCCGCTTGGCATATGATTGTGATGGGTCCTATTATTTCTCCATTAGGTTAGAATGGGCCACTTCACTCCTATTCTGACTTGGTCAATACTCCTCCTAGGATTATATTGGGCCACTGTCGCTCTCCTATTCTGATGGGACGTAGGGTTTAGGCTCGACCAATGAAAGAGCTTAACTTGTAAACATTGATTTACTGGTATTTCCCGGGCAATTCTCTTCTATTCAATTCCTTTATGTAACGCCGGTCTCGGCGGACAAACGCGTTGTGGTCGGGGATTTAACTGATTTTATTTTTTGAGAAGGTTCAGCGCTTTATCTGATACATGTTGTGTACACTTAATAAAAAAATTATTTTTTTTCATACCTCCTTTGCCGCACGGCGCTGAGCGCCGAGATTTTCAGTGCGCCTTCTCTCCATAGACTTACAATGGGAGAAGGAGAAGAGAGAAGTAGCCTGCGGGCGCTCTTATGGGCTGGGATAGCCAAAGCCCCCGCCGCTAGCTCAGCTGCAGCTCCCTTTGTCTGTCCGTTTTACTGTATTTTGAACTGTCCCGCCTTTGATGCTGTTTGGTCCAAACTTCTCCATAGCTAATAATGGGTCTTTGGCGCTGCCGATTCTGACTTGGTCAATAGTTCTCCATAGGAAATTGTGTAATGGGTCTCTGTCGCTCCTATTCTGAGTGGCTGAGCTAGCCAAGCCCCCGCTAGCTGAACCATATCAGCTGTTTTTTCTGCCATTTTTACTGTATTTTGACTAGCCCACCTTTGATTTTTGTTTGGTGAGTTTAAAACTTCTCCATCGGCTTATAAAATGGGGTCTTTGTCTCGCTTCCCTCTTCTGATTGGCGAGATAGCCAAGCCCCCCGCTAGCTCAGCAATCAGCTGCTTTTCTGCATATTTTTACTGGTATTTTGAACTGTCCCGCCTTTGATTCTGATTGTTGGTCAATAGGTGTCTCCATAGGTTTTAATGGTTCACTGTCGCGCCTATTCTGATTGCGGTTTTCCTGCCGGACAATGAGAATAGGCTTTTTTTCAGAACATTTGGATTACTGTAATATTTCCTGTCCATTTCCAATATCCTAATTATGTTGAATTAGGATATTTGGAAAGTGGATTTTGTTGTATTTTTTTTTTATTTTTGGAGGTTTTTGAGTCTTTTTTTCTGGCAATAATGATTTTTTCGCCTTTAATAAAGGCGAGGATTTTTTGATTTATACTCTGCATGGACATCCTTAATGATTTTTCGCTGTGTTCCAGCCTGTCTCGCATCGGAACAGATTTTCGACGCAGCCCCGCACAGCGCCTAAGTCCCGCACTGCGCCCCACACACTGGCGAGGCGCAGGGAACTTTTTCCCACATGTACGAGCGCACCTCCTCGGACGGCGAATCTTAGGCGCAGCACCGCACTGCGCCAAAGTCCCGCACTGCGCCTAACACACTGGCGAGGCGCAGCGGACTTTACAGAGTATGTATGAGCGCGGCCCGGCCCCGACATAAATCAGGCGCAGATTTCGCCGGAAAACCGGCGGAAAAGCGCGCCCTGACCCGGCGAGAATCATACATGTTGCCCTAAATACTTAACCTATAGCAGTCTCAAAAAGGGCCAGGAGCAAATCACCCCAATGCACGTTTCACAATTGCACTTAGTCTAGGGAATATCAGTGAGAGTCAGATGTCATATATATAAATATAATATATATATTATAATATATATATATTAATATAAAATATATATAATATATATAATATATATATATATATGGGATAATACAGAATGCCACAATAGAATGGAAGATTGGCACATGTACAAACCAATAGTTCTACAGCCCTATGACTGACAGAAATCCTATCCAATCATAGCCAACCAAGTGAGGACCAGAAGTGAAATAATTACACCTATAAATGACTCAAATGTGCATTTACAGGTGAATAAATATATATAAAAAAAAAAACAAGACAATGTGTTAAAATAACGATTCAGATACAACCATAAATTTCAAATACATCATATTTAATCAGTAAAAAGAGGCAAGATGCCGGTGCTGATTCTGGAGCACCAATGCGTTCCACAGAGACCGAAACTGGAAATTTTTATTGCCGGAAGTAACTGAGAAAGCGCTGTGGAACGCAAATGTGTTCCACATGCTAAAATGAATGAATTAAAACCAAAATTACCCCTGAATGATGATGAAAAACTAATTACAGGACAAACATGAATGACAAACACCATGGTGATGAATGGAGTGAAAGACAAGGTGCAGAGGAGTGATAGGTGGAAGAGAGTGAAAATAAAAAAGTGCTGATGAAAAAACACACAAGGGAAATGTTGCAAAGTGAACAAAACACATGAAAAACATATGAAAATGTTTTAAGAAATACAGAATGTACTTAATGATGAGCAGAAAAAGCATTAGTTGAATAAAGTGGCTATATATGTATATATATACATTTTTACTGTAATATTTTATATATATATATATATATATATATATCATATATAAAATTATAATATATATATATATATACATATTATATATATTCATATATATTTTTATATATATATATATATATATATATATATATATATATATATGTGTGTGTTTACAAAGTGTTTACAATCAAATATTCAGTGTACAATGTCAAATATGTATAAATATATGTGATGATAGAGAAATAAATGTGCAGCCATTGTAAAGAAAAAATATGCAACCATTGTGAGGCAAAAAAGAACCGAAACATAATATGAGATTGTAAAGTACATGAATAATATAAACAAGTAATGTAAAAATCATGTGATCAATCCTAGTGACAAGGAATATGATGAATGAATCCCTAAAAAAAAAAAAAAAAAGGTGATTGAGATATAATTAAGGATGGCAAGATCTCAGGAGCTCCGGACTGAAAAGTTATAAATATGGTCTGTTTCTGAATGTAATACTGGTTTTGTACTAGTCTGAAAACCTATCCTATATGCATCTGTTATATACTTTTATTTTTGTATTAACTTGTCTTTATTTGCGTATGGGTTTTGTGAGCTGCCTTTTCTGTCTCATTGGGTGTTTTTTTTATTTTAAATTGTGGATTTTTAATGCATGTCAATAAAAAGTATTAATTTTTATTTTAGTGCAAGAGCTATGTTAAAGGATTGCTAAAGAGAAAAAAAAGCATAATAATAATAATCTTTATTTATATAGTGTTAACAAATTCCACAGCACTTTACAATGTGGAGGGTATAAGTACAAACAAAAGACAGACATTACACAATGAAAGCTACTTACGGATGAGACACAAGGTGTAAGGGCCCTGCTCGCAAGAGCTTACAATCTATGAGGGTGCCTGGGGGAGACAAAGGGGAGAAGTGCTAAGTTTACAATGATCCAGCCGTGTTACATAAATCTGTGGTGGTTTACATAAAAATTGGGTGAACCTGCCACCATGACAGTACATCTATATACAGATAAGTGCCTGTGACTGCTCTAGTGTAGGGAGTGACAGAAGCGTGTGTGATAGAAGGTATGAGTTAGGGATCTTGGTAGGCCTGCCTAAGAAGATGTATTTTCAGGACACTCTTAAAACTGTGGCTAGGATTGTGCCTGATGGTACGTAGGTAGGATGTTTCAGAGAATGGGTGCAGCACGTGTGAAATCTTGAAGACGGCATGGGAGGTTCGGATGATTGTGGTCTGTAGTTTGATGTCTGCAGCAGAGCGGAGAGAGCGGGTAGGGTAGTAGACAGAGATGATGGAGGAGATCTAGGGGGGTGCAGAAATGTGGAGAGCTTTATGGGTGAGTGTGATGAATTTATATTGTATCCTGTACCAAATGGGCAACCACTGCAGGGACTGACACAGGGTAGAGGCATCAGTATAGCAGCTGGAAAGAAAGATGAGCCTGGCTGCTGCATTCAGGACAGATTGGAAAGGCGAGAGTTTATAGAGAAGGAGACCGATAAGCAAGGAGCTGCAGTAGTCAAGACGAGAAAGAATAGGAGCCACAATAGGAGTTTGAGTTGTTTCCACAATAAGAAACGGGCGGATTCTGGAGATGTTCTTAAGGTGCAGGTAACAAGAGCAGGCCAGGGATTTGATATATGGGGTGAAGGACAGATCAGAGTCTAGAATAAGCCCAAGACAGCGCGCCTGCTGCCTAGGACTTACGGTGGTGCCACACACTGAGAGAGAAATAGCAGATGGGGGTTGGTTAGTAGATGGTGGAAAAACAAGAAGTTCAGTTTTAGTGAGGTTTAGTTTGAGATGGAGGAATAACATGATGTCAGAGACAGCGGACAGACAGTCACTGGTGTTTTGTAAAAGGGCAGGAGTGAGGTCTCGGGAAGAGGTGTATAATTGGGTATCATCAGCGTAGAGATGATACTTGAAGCCAAATTTACTGATGGTTTGGCCAATGGGGGCTGTATAGAGTGAGAAGAGGATAGGACCAATAAACAATCCCTGAGGAACCCCAACAGCAAGAGGGAGAGGAGAAGAAGTAGATCCTGCAAATGAGACACGGAAGAAGCAGTCAGAGAGGTAGGATGAGAACCAAGAGAAAGCGGTGTATTGGATGCCAGTGGCACAGAGCATGCTGAGGAGAAGATGGTGATCAACAGTGTCAAATGCTGCAAAGAGATCCAGAAGAACCAACAATGAGTATTTGCCCTGAGATTTAGCAGTGTGGAGGTCATTTGAGACTTTATAGACATTATTTCTAGCAATTGGTAAGTAGGTGACAAGGCATAAATTAATGACATCTTTATAATTGTTTTAGGACCTTTTCCCGGGAAAGGGAAAACCCGGGGGTTTGGAGAAATTCAAGTAAAAAATTTTACACCATAGGCTTTTTCTTTTAACTAATTTGCAGCTGCAGATTTCAGGTGCCAAACCCAAGGCACAGCTGTCTAAAAAAGAGGTTCTTATATCTTTAAATAGTACATAATGTGAAGTCATTTAACTTTTCAGGCTATTTGTCTTTGAAATGTTTATCTTTTTCTAGATCTTTGCTTACTACGAGAATGTTCCTATTTATAGTTAAAGGTTGAAAACTTGTAGAATACAAATTCTTCCTACAATTGTAAACCCCCTTTTTCAACTTTTTGGTAGCACAGACAATCTCTTCTGATATTACAATTTATCAGTAAAGGTAACATTCGGAGAACCTGAAGCAGCCGTAGCCAGAGGATTTTCACTCCCCACAGCTTACTGCTGTTGATGCCATGATAAAAGGACTGTTTGTTTATGAGTATTTCCTTTTTTTTTCTTTACTTTATGTTTTAGCACCCCTTTGAAAATCCCGGGGAAAGTGAGCAATCCTATCAACTTTAACAAGAATAGTTCAAATCATTCGTCTACTTATGAGCTGGAACATTTATCAGCTGGCAGCCCGATTTTTTTCTAACGAAAATAAGCGTTGGCTCAAAAAAAATTGACCCTGTCTTAGCATTTTAGTTTCAGCTGTCTTATATATAGGAAATAGTGCTCCATGTGGGCATTATGAAAGCATTTTTTCTTCATACGTTTTTTAAAAATTGGGGAAAACAAATTTTTCTGTAGGTTTTTTTCCCGAAGTTGAATTTACGATTTTATCACAGTGCTATGTGAAGGTCCCAGGTAAGGAGTCTTCAACTGTTTTGCAGATGCAGCGAAAATATATTTAGAGATTACCTTGTTTATCTAAAGAAATTTTTTGCTGTATTCGCCCACACGACAGTTATTAAAAAATTTCCTTTTTCATAAAAATTATTAAAAATTCGTCGTTTTAAACTCACACATTTCTAAATCTCATTGAATTGTCAGTTTGGCAGCTTCTTCTGAAGATTCCTTTCCTTAGAAAGGCTATATGGTGCAGAATTTCTCTGTCTTGATTAATATGAATGGAAAACAACATTGTTTTTTTTACTGTATTCTTCCCAATTTTTTAGGGGAAAAACTGAATATTTTGGTATATGAGTTAATAATCGTAGGAGCACGCTAAAAAAAAAATTACAAAAGAAAAAATAAAAAAATAAAAAAAAATTTATTTAAAAAAGTATAAAAATGTTTTTAAACATCTACCTGTGAAATGTTTCTACCCTTGTGCATACGGGTAATAGTGCAATTTTTTTGGGGGAAGCCCAACCAAAAACTGCATTGTTAAGTAGCCTTTTACGGGTTTTTTTTCCCGTAAAAGGGCCATACGGAAATTTTTCGGGGACCCAACCCAAAATCTATCACAGAAAATCTATTACAGAAAATTTTTTCTAAGCTTAGGTTTGGCCCTTTTTCCAAAAGAAGTAGAGAGTTTTAAAAGATATTTCCTGGGGTTTTTTCCCCTTTTTTCATATAAAATGGGCAGATTTGTTTATAAAAGGGAACGGGGAATGAAAACTCCATAGGTCTAAAACTGTCTTTTTTTGTAAATAGCCCCTTTCATTTAAAAATTTTGCTCTGGAAAAAATAAAGGGGGGCACTCTGTTTGGGGGTTGAAAGGGGCAACAAGGAAAGTGTTAGCCAAAGGGACAGTTTTCTTTACAGGGAGGCCCGGGAATTTTTGAAAATTTTTCAGACCAGGCATCATTTTTGATCCTTTTTTGATTGTGACTCTTTTGGATCAACAGCAAGACATTTCAAAATTTTGAAAACCTTTTTTTTAAGAATTTTGAAGTTCTATATTCGTAACGCCCAAATACAGTAGTACTGCCGTATGTAGGACAATCGATTGCGCCCCCTAGTGGTTTATTTGGTTTTTCCCTTCTATAAAAAGATTTATGGAAATGAACTCAGTAGAGATGTGAAAAGTTTTTTTCATAAAATTTTTTTTTAAAACGTTTAACGAGTAAACCCTTTAAGCGTAACGTGCCCAAAAATTTTTTTTGGAATTTTTCAAAACATTTTCCTAAAAATAAATAAAGAGAATAAAGTTAAACATATGGGCCAAAAATATTAGAATATAGAACATCACATATCTGTAAATGGCAAAAGTATGTAAACCTTTAGACTTAGACTTAGAAAACAAATTTTTAAAGGGTTTGAAATTAGATTAAAGAAAGGTCATTAACTTACACGGGGATGAAAAATAGGGAAAGTGAATGACCCTGTTTTTTTAAACCCCCTTTAAGGCCCCACCCCCAAAAATTTTTTGGCCCTTCCCGGGGACACACCCTTTTTTTGAAATCTGACATGTGACACTTTTTTACCTTTCCATGTATTCAAAGATTTTTTCTCTTGCCACTTTGGGGTTTTTAGTAGTAAAAAAATTTTTAAACCCATACAACCCTTTTGTTTTTAAAAAATAAAAAAATGTAAAGGAAAATTTTTAAAAAAATTGTGTTTTTTGAAATTTCCCAAAAAATTTCGGGGTTTGCAAGACGATAATTTTTAAACCACCCAAAATATTTTATAATAGCATCTCCCAAAATAAGGCCCCCACTTTTTTTTGGGGTTTGGCATCTTTTTTTTTTTTGTCCTTTTTTTAAAGAATTTGAGTAATTTCTCAAATTTTCACAAAATTTTTTGAAATTTATACTTTTTTTTTAGGGACCTTTTCCAGTTTGACATGGTTTTGGGGCCTGTATGTTAAAAACCCCTTAAATGATCCCTTTCTAAGAAATTTTGCCCCCCTTAAAGAATTTACAACAATTTTTAGGGAAGTGTTTTTTAACCCCTTTAGGTTTTTTTCCCCAAAAATTAAAGAAAAAAAGTGGGGGGGGAAATTTTCAAAATTTCACAAATTTTTGCAGTTTTTAAATTTTTTTTTCCCATTTTTTAAATGGAAAAAACAAAATTTAATAAAACAAATTTAAATGAAAACGAATATAAAAATTTCCCAAGGTCTCCCATTTTTAGAAATATCCCATTTTTTGGCCCCAGGGGCTTAAATTTTGGCTCAACCAAAACCCCGGGGAAAAGGAGGGCCCCTCCCGGGAACTCTGGGTTTCATTTTAATCCAATTTTATTGTTCCATTTCGGGTTTTGGGGGGCCCCCCAAGGTGCTAAAATTTAATTTAAAAAACCCCAAAAAAAGGACCCCATTTTGGGAAAAACAAACCCCCTTTAAGGTATATATACAGGGGGTGTAGGGGAATTTTAAATGCCCCCACATTGATTCAAAAAATTTTTTTTAGAATTGGTTTGTAAAAAATTAAAAAAAAATTTTTCCCAAAAAAATTCTGTAATTTTAGTTAAAAATTTTTCCACTTTTAAAAGGGGAATCCGGGAAAAAAAAAGAACCCAAAATTTGGGTTAATCAATTTTCTTCCCAAGTTCGGCAGTACCTTACATGGGGGTTTAAAACTGCTTTTGGGCGCATGGCAGGGGTCCCAAGGGAGGGAGCGTTTTTGGGGTTTTGGGAACGAAAAATTTTTGGTTGGGGCCATGTGGGCAATGCAAAGCCCCCAAAAGGGAACTAAAACAGGTAAAACCCCTCCAGGATCCCCCATTTTAGGATTAAAAAACCCCTTTTATTTTTTAATCATACGGGGTGTATTTTCTTTTGGGCACACGGGTTTTCCCCTCGTTTTTTTTGGGCATTGGGCCATGAAAATGGGGGGGGGGAACGCAGTTCCCACATTTGGTTTTTGGGCTTTAATTTTACAGCTTCGCCGTGCAGGGGAAAGATGTGATAACTTTACTATGGGGGTCGGTACAATTGCAATGGTATAATGTTATATAGATTTTTTATTTTTTAAATTACTTTTACACAATAGAAATAGGTCTAAAAAAAAATTGCGTTTTTTATTGTCCTATTCTGACAGTCATAACTTTTTTATTTTGCTGTGTGCAGAGCTGTGTATGGCCTTGTTTTTTGCGGGGTGAATGGATGCTTTTATTGGCACCATTATGGGGTGCATACAACACTTTGTTCACTTTTTATTAAGGTTTTTGTGAGGCAATTTTGAAAAAAATACAGCAATCCAGGTAGTTTTTTTAATTTTTTATTTTTTATAGAGGTTACTCTGGTTAGATATCACATGCTAGCTTTACCAGAGTCGATACGATTACAGCAAATACCCAATTTGTATATTTTTTTTATTTTTTACTGCTTTTATACAATAAAAACACTTTTATTCAAACAGGAAAACACATTTTTGCACAAGCTGTGTACAGGCTTGTTTTTTGTGGGATGAGTTGACGTTTTTATTGGTATCATTTTTTGGGGGACAAGACTTTTTGATCAGTTTTAAATCTGTTTTTTTGGAAGGCAGAGTGAAGAAAATACTGCAATCCTACTAGTGTTTTTTATTTTTAACAGCGCTCACTGTGCAGTATCCGTAATAAGTTAGCTTTACTCTGTGGGTCGATATGATTACGACAATACCAAATTTATTTTAGTTTTTTTTATGTTGAAGCACTTTAAAAACAAAAGTGTTTTTAGTGTGTAAAAGAATATTTATGCATCGCTATCTTCTGATCTGGAGTGATCGCGGGTCGGGGCCGACGCAGCGGGATGTCAGCTGTAATATACAGTGACACCCCCGTGCCGACGCGTGAACTCTGCTTTAGAGTTCACGCGATCCTCAGGACGTATGCATACGCCCAGGGGCGTGAACCCCCAAACGACGTGGACGTATGCATATGTCTAAGGTCGTGGAGGGGTTAAAGAACAGTGATCTACAAACGTCTGATCTTCACAACACAGGTTTATGGAACAGTATCATGGCACCAACATAGGTGATTTTTGAGGATTTTAGAAAAAGAGTTGTTGATGCTCATTAGGCTGGAAAAAATAACAAAACTATCTCTAAAGAGTTTAAACTTAACCAGTTAATAGTGAGACACATTGGGCGACATGTATGATTAATGGCGCTTAAATGGCATTTTTGTGTGTGCATATTAAAAGTGTAGAATGTGCCTGATTTAAAAACCCGGTCTACTGCGGGTCATAAATCAGGCACATTCTAGTGCATAAACGTCAATCCTGCCTCAGGTAAACCACTTTGACAGTGGTTCAACTGTTCCAGCAGTAATGCGCCTGGAATTGCCATACTGAAGTTATAAATCTATAGCTTCGTATGGTTCTAGTGTGCCCCGCCTCTCACACGTCCCCCGAAATCAGGCGCATTACAAGGTGCCGTGGGCGCTCTGTAATGCACCTGATATTGGCGTTTGGCAGGTTTAAAACTATCGTCAACACATACATGTCACCCACTCTATACAAATAACCGAAATTGAGGACCATTATTACCTTCAACAGAAGTGGTCAACCAACAAAGACCATGCCAAAAGCAAGGCACATTTTAATGAGGTCACAAAGGAACCCGATGTAACCTCTAAGCAACTAAAGGCTTTTCTCACATTAACTTATGTTAACGTTCATGAATCCTCTATCAGAAAGACACTGAACAACAATGGTGGGCATGACAAGATTGCAAGGAGAAATCAGCTGCTCTCTAAAAAGAACATTGTTGCCTATCTTCAGTTTGCTAAAGATCACCTGAACATTATTATTAGAACAATGTTTTGTGGATGGAATAGGCCAAAATAGAGATTTTTAAATGCAAAAAGTATATTTGGAGAGTTAAAAATATGGCATTCCAGCAAAAAACCTCAAACAATCTGAAACATGGTGATGGTAGCATCATGGTTTGGGCTTGTTTTGCTGCATGTGGGCCAGGACAAATTGTTATCATTAATTATTAATTCATTCATGTATTAAAGAGTGATTAACAAAGAATAAAGTTATGGCAAGGTCAAAGTCCTGACTTTAATGCAGTATGTTGTGGAGGTACCTGAAGTGAGCAATTCATGTGAGGAAACCAACATAACAGAGTTGAAGCTGTTTTGTACAGAGGAATGGGCTAAAACTACTTCAAGCCAATGTGCAGAACTGATTAGCTAGTACCATTTAGATGCAGTTATTGCTGCTCAAGGGGGTCATGCTCACAGTATGTGGTATTGGATCATTTACCACAATAAATGAATAGCCAAGTCTATTTTTGTATTGATTTATTTATTGTGGCTTCTTTATCTTCTTTAAATCTGTAGTTTAAGTCAAATTTATGCAGAAACTTAGTAAATTCTGAAGGGTTTACAAACACGCAAATTTGCACTCCATTCACTTACTATGGAGCGTGAGGATAAGAGCACAGAAATGAAGTGGCGAGCACAGATAGGTAATTATCATTTATTATATTTATTTAACCTGGCCCCATTTCAGGCTATTTTTTTTTTATTTTAGACAACCCTTTAAACCTTTTCATGGTGCTCTTGCTAGTTTAACTATGAAAACACACCTGACAGATTTCTTGTGTAGCTTAAACTCGTTTATGGATGTTGTCTTGGAGAAAGTTTACACACAAATACTTGTGTTTGGAAAAAGGATTAACCAGTGGCTACAGATGGGCGAATTGATTCTAACGAAGTGGAATTCATTTAGAATTTCGGGAAAACTTCGATTTTGAACGAAGTCGAAGTTTGGGGTGATTCGCGGGAACGAAGCCTGTTTTTGAATGATAAAATGGCTGCGAGCACATGGCGTTACATGGGGCAAAGCAGTCTGGGAGGAAGAAAGGCATAGCCTTCATAACATGTGCGGAGATGAAGCCAATCAGAGACCGGCGGGATTCTGTGACGTCACCGCACTATATAAGTCCAGGCGCGACGCTGGCAGCTCACACTCCTCTCACTGTGCTGTGTAGGGAAGGTGCTGCCGCTGCTGCTCATGATATCTCATACTAAAGAACTCACTTTTATACAGCGATTTTTGGGGTAGTCACAGCTTGTCTCAGAGATACTTTTTTACGTTCAATTTCTGATTTTGTGGGAATTGGGAAACTCAAGTCCAGTGTGTTGTCCAATTCACTGCATATCTTTTAATGCTACTGCTCATTTTTTGAGCAATTTGAATATTCAAGGGTTATGAGAGGCCGTGTGTTGTATTCAGTTAAAGAAACAGCGTTTTTACAATCCAAATAATTTAAATTTTTTGGGTTGCTCATTTTTTTTTGCGAATTTGATCCGGGGGTTAATTAAGCGTTTGTTCGCTGTTGTGGTCACTAAAAAAAAGTTTTTTTCCCCCGCCAAAGAAGAAATTTTTGCTGTAGCATAATCTTTCCCCGAAGCTAATTACAAGTTTTTCTTTGTTGTGTTCCGTAAAATACAGCTTTTAACATGCACAAAGCTGGAATTTGGGTTGTCAGCACATTTCTTTTGCGAAATTTACATCCAAGGGTTAACAAGTATTTTCTCAAAATGTATTCATTAAAAAAAAACTTTTTTTTCCCCGCCAAAAAAAATTTTGCCTATAGCATAATTCATATCCAAGGTTAATTAAAGAAAAATTTTTCTGCCCTTTTTTTGGAGTGCAATTTTAAACCCCCAGGGTACCCAAGCTTGTTAGGGGGTTTCTTTTTGGAGTCAAATACAGGGGTGTATTTACATATAGGGGTTTTCCCTTCATCAAAGCGTCGACTTTTTTTAGAAAAAACAGTATGTCAGACAAGAGGGGGCAGGCCTTCCCCTGCGAGGGGCGAGGCACAAACATCCTGGAGCAGGCCCAGGTGGCACACGGGCAAGGGGACGTCGCAGCGGGGCACTCGGTGGGCCAAACTGCCAGTTCATCTACGGCATGTTTGTTCGCAACCCAATGGTTTTGATTGGTTGACTAGGTCATCCACACCCTCCCAAGAAAACTGACAACCCCGCCAGAGTGGGGGGGGAAACCGGGCACAACCCTTTAAATTGGCATGGTCCGGAGGGGTCAGCGGCCTACCTTCCCAACCCCCTTGTCCCACCCGGGCCCCCTCAGCCAAAAATTCCACTAGTGGTCTGGGCTAAAAGCCACTATATAGCAGGATGAACAATTTGAGGAGGCATCAGCACTATTGGCAGCGAAGAAAGGGGCCCAATATCCCTGTTTTTCAGTATAGATGTGGAAGGGGCATGGGAGGTCATTTTGTGGGGGGGTCAGCCTCTGAAAAAAAGACCGGAAAAAGGACAGCATGACAATGAAACCCAAATCATGATGATGTACCCCCCCCCGCACTTGGGACGGGTTTGAGGCAAGGGCTTCATCATTGTCAGGAAAAGGGGCATCAGCTTGCGCGCAAGCAGGGCGCAGCCAAGTGGGTTGTGGGCCCGTGGATCAGCAGGGAGCAGCAGTGTGAGGTCGGGAGCCAAGCGGCCACGGGAGAAAACCCCTCGCGGGTCCAAAAAATTTTGCGGCCCCAGGGCCTCAGCGAGCAGGGGCCGGTAGAGCCCTAGTGTGGAGTGTTGGGCGGAAAAAATCACTACTGGGGCGTTGTGGCATTTTTTGCTAAACAACGGAGGGCCAAATAGGGGTTATATTAAACTGTGGGCAAAAGTAAAGGTGGCCCGGGAGTAAATTGGCACCACCCTTGCGTCAACACATGCAGCTCGCCACCCGATGCCTGGGAAAAACGTGGCTCAGAAGTGGGTGGTCCATCCTCCCGCCGCAAAAACGCAGCCAGCCCCCAGTGGCACACATGCCATTGCAGCCATCAAGGCTCCACCACCTCTCAGAAGGGAGCTTTTTCTCTTTTGCCATCATCTCCCGGTCCAATGCCCTGCCCTCGCTACTCATGGGCCCGCAGTGTTCAACGGGTGTTGCAAAGAGACAACTATGCTTAACCCTCCAAGGTGCAGAAGTGACCGTGCTCCTTCCAAGTTGTTGGTACGGAGTCCCTCCCTTTCCAAAAGGTGGACTGCACCCTTCAGAGATCTAATGGCTTGTGCCGAGACGAGTGGGGGATTTCCAAAACCGTAATTTATTTTCCAAAAAGGAGTACCCCCGCACTTCATAAATATTTAGAACAAAAGGGGGGCCCCGTCCTTGAGCTTATCTTTGTTCCCAAGGGGCCGGCAGCACGGACTCGGAGCGCACTACTCAGGCCAGTACATGTCCTTATGGCCCATGGGGAATGTATTTCCCCGCCCAGGCACACAACAACTTGGACAGGAACGCTGCTTTCCCTCCCGTTTTCAAACTGGGCTCCCGCCCCCAATGTACGCCTCCCCCCTCCCCACCACCCCTATCTCAGCCTCCACAAGTACGCTCCATTATACCACATGTGTAGGGCACAGCGGTGTCACCAGTTCACACTGGTTCCTCGGTGAACAAAGTCACCAGGGGAAATGCTCCGCGCATGCAGAAGAAAAAACGATTGTGGGGTTTTCCCCCGCCAACGCAAATCGGAACCGGGGGGGCGGACGATGGGAGGAACATGGGTCGTACGCACCGAGGAGGGATGGTCCATGCCCCTGCATGGGGCACGTGTTCAATTTTGGGTTTTGGAAAAGGTTCTTGAAGTCTTCCACCGATCTTCAGAAGATTCTGAAAATAGCCAGGAAACTGTGCAGGCACTTTATCCATTCCTACAAAGCCAGGAACACCCTCCTCGAGTTGCAGCAGATGAACGGCCTCCCCCAACACACTCTGATATGCAATGATTCCACCTGCTGGAATTCCAGCCTGCAAATGTTGGACCTACTGTATGAACAGAGAAAGGTCATTAACGATTTTTTGATGATCCAGGCAGACAGGAGTACTCCCCTGTGTAACTTTGATGTCAGCCAGTGGCAGCTCATGCGTGACACCTGCCGTTTGTTGAGGCCATTCGAGGATGCGAAGTTATTTGTCAGTCGCCAGGACTACGGGATGAATAACGTCATTCCACTGCTTCATGTCCTGGAACAGATGCTGAAAAATCTGTCTGGGCAGGGGACTGGAGACGTGGCGACTACATCTCGTGGCCACATGAGTCCGGTGGGGACTGAACTGGAGGAGGAGGAGGACATTGAAGCAGAAGCATTGTCTGGTGAAATGAGTGGATTTTCTACTCAGGTGACAAGAGAGGAGGAGCAGGAGCAGCTGGAGGAGGTAGATGGAGATGAGGAAGACGAGGCAGATGACCCGCAAGCACCGTGGCAGTATACAGTGGAGATGGAGGCTGGGAGCCCCTCGGAGTCACTTGTGCAGATGGCCCGCAGCATGCTGATTTGCCTGGCTAGTGACAGCCGAATAGTCAGCATCTGGCAGAGGGATGACTTCTGGCTCTCCACCCTATTGGACCCTCGCTATCGGTCCAACATGGGAGCCTTTTCCCAGCTGCTGAGAGGGAGGACAAACTCAAATACTATAGGGAAATCCTCCGTAGTCAGTTGGCCGCTGCCTATGTGCGGCATCGTTCCTCCTCTGACAGGTCTGACCGGGGGGTTCTTCAGCGCTCACGTACTACTGCAGCGGCTGCTGGGGGAAGGTGGGGGGGGGCGGGGTAGGAGCAGTACCAGCTCCATCAGTAGTAACCTAAGTCTGGAGTCACTGATGAGCAGCTTCCTTCACCCGCCTAGTGATGAATCAGGCGTGGATCGGCCAGGATTTCCACACACCAATGCCTTAGGCGTCAGATTACATCAGCCATGACGCCTCACCAAAACTTTGAGAAATGAGTCTGGATTCAAACTACCTGCCTCAGCCACTATTCTGATGCCGCCACCCATCTGATGCCACACATCTGCTGACAGTTTCTCCATCTGCCACCAACCATCTTTACCAGGGACTGGTATTGCCACCCACCTCCACACTCTGCCATTGTGCCACTCTATGACCTCATGCTGCTGCTGCTGTTGTTGCGTCTGTGGTCACCTCCACACCCTGTTATTGTGCCAGTCTCTGATCTCATGCTGCTGCTGCTGTTGTTGCTCCTGCGGTCACCTCCACACCCTATCATTGTGCCAATCTGACCTCATGCTACTGCTGCCGTCACCTCCACGCTCTGTCATTGTGCCACTCTGTGGCCTACTCCTGTTTTTGCCACCTCCAGAATGTCATTGTGCCACTGTCTGACCTCATGCTGCTGCTGTGGCTGCTGCCTTGACCTACACACTGTGTCATTGTGCCACTGTCTGACCTCATGCTGCTGCTGTGGCTGCTGCCGTGACCTACACACTGTCATTGTGTCACTCTGTGGCCTACTCCTGTTTTTGCCACCTCCAGAATGTCATTGTGCCACTCTCTGACCTCATGCTGCTGTGGCTGCCGCCGTCACCTCCACACTCTGTCAATAATGTTGCCACCTGAGCCCTCAGCTTGTTTTTTTCCAACTGTTGCTGCCATAACTTTAACAGGCTATATTCCCGCTTCAGTTTTTTTTGGTCAGTTTTGCCCCCTTAAGTGCCCAGGGAATTTTATAGTGAAGCGATTCTAAGAGCGGCGGTAGTCATATGCGTGTCATACTAAAACACATTGTATGAAGACCAAACCAAGCTCCCTCTGCATATTTAAGCATGGCACAACGTTCTACAGTACCCTACATGCTCTGTGCAGCCTGGAAATAGCTGTTTTTTAAAGCAATTCATCCCGAAGGAATTCGGACCGAAACGACAATTGACGGAAAATTTGGCGAAGTCGGCAAATCGAATTTTTGAGAAATTCACCCATCTCTACCAGTGACGCTAAGAGAAAATTGGGTTAATAAAAAACTATAAACCAACTTAGTATTCAGTCGGTTTATTTAAGGATAAAAATTATACAGCTCTGCAACGCGTTTCACGGATATTATTCACTCCGCTTCTTCAGGCATAACAATACTGACAAAACTCTTAGATAGTGGAGCACCAGAAACAAAACATAACTTGAAGCAATACATAACTTTAACAACACAAAACAAAACAAATCAAAACAAAAACAAAAAAGATAATAACATTGTGTAATTTTGCTTCATGTTATTATCTTTTTTGTTTTTGTTTTGTTTTGATTTGTTTTGTGTTGTTAAAGTGATGTATTGTTTCAAGTTATGTCTTGTTTCCGGTGCTCCACTCTCTAAGAGTTTTGTCAGTATTGTTATGCCTGAAGAAGCGGAGAGAGAAATGTCCGCAAAACGCGTTGCAGGGCTGTATAATTGTTATCCTTAAATAAACCGCCTGAATACTAAGTTGGTTTATAGTTTTTTATTAACCCAATTTTCTCTTAGTGACACGGGTTAATCCTTTTTCCAAACACAAGTATTTGTGTTTAAGCTTTCTCTATTACTTACCGGTGTCTGAAAGAACGACGAGACATTGAGGATTCCTGGGCTGCGTTGCTGGGTGTGGCGCTCCGGTTCACAGCAGGAGCTTGATTATACCAATTATGCGAGCACATGAGCTGTACCAGTGTTAGTACAGCTCAGAAAGGTGAGCAGCAACCCGTTGTTTGTTTCATCTATGATTTGATTCAGTAACGCCCATTGCGGTTTTGTGTTTGTCCTCTTCCCCTTATTCCCGAGGGATCTGTTTTTCAGCAGAGTTTGGGTTAATCTTGTGAACATGGATGTTTTCTTGAAAATAAATCCTTTCCCAAGTTGCAGACCTCATAAACAACATAGCAGTTTTTTTTCCCCACAATTTCTCTGATTTTTTAAATTTTATTTTATCTTATATCTTCTTTAGCCATTTAGGGTCTGGTGCAGAGAAGTATCCTAACAAAAATAAATTTTTACCATCCTGATTTACCATCATGTAGAAGTTGTATGTTGTTTAATTAATGGCAAACGTATTGGGGCAGATCTAGCAAAAGTGTCTAACTCTTAGACAACTTAAAGTTAGACTAGACAGTCTTACAATGTGTCACATTTATCATAGTGTTGATAAATCTGGTGCAGGTTAGAACTATCTAATCTAAGTTTTTACCATCTTTAAAGTTGGATTACTTTTACGCCAGAAACTGAGCCAAAATTCTGGTGCATTTTTGCCGCATTTAATCCAAGCCCCTGTCCCACTAAACCACGCCCCTTTTATGAGGCCACATCCCCTTTGTTGGACGAGGTGCAGAGGCATCTGAAACTGTTTAAAACACATATTAAATGTGGCCAAAAGCTTGTAAGACATTATTTTTGCCGCAAATTGAGCCAGAATTCTGGGGTAACTGCCTTGATAAATCTGCCCCATTAACTTTTTTTGACCTAGAGAACTTAGATCTACACTGCACTTCCAATGTGAAAACTATTCTAGAATGTCTACAGCTGTTTTTTTTTTTTTTTTTTTTTAATGGCTTTCTTGTTGCAAATTAACTTATCTACAGTGGTATGATTGGTGCATTTGACAACAGTTTTGCTATTCTTAGTCTATCCTACTAAGGTCACAGAATTATTTATGTATTTAAAAAAATGTTCTCTTTATTCGTGCTCTCCTTGGACATACAGTTAGGTCCATATATATTTGGACACTGACACACATTTAGTTGTACGGGTTTATGGAAACATATTGAAGTTATAGTTATATAGTGGACATGGACATAAAGTCCAGACTTTCAGCTTTCATTTGAGGAGTTTCAGCTCCTTAATATGTGCCACCCTGTTTTTAACCCCTTAAGGACCCGATGGTTTTTTTTGGGTGACACGTTCGTTTTTCCCTCCTCGCCTTCTGAAAGCCATAACTTTTTTATTTTTCCACCTACATAGACACATGAGGGCTTTTATTTTGCGGGACAAGATGTACTTTCTAATGGTACTTTCTTATTCACTTTACTATAGAATATACTGGGAAACCGCAAAAAAATTCCAAGTGGGACAAATTGTGAAAAAAAATGTATTTTCGCCATGTTTGCGGGGGTTTTGCTTTTACGGCGTTCAATCTTCGGTAAACATAATGTATTATCTGTATTCTATAGGTTGTTACACATCCGGCAATACCAAACATGTAGGGTTTCCGTTATGTTTTGGTACCGTAAAAAAATTCCAAACATTTTCTATTTTTTAAATTTGCGCCACGGCGCCATTTTGTGCGAGCAATAACTTTTTTGTACTAACACCTACGGACGTCAGTGAGGCGGCATTTTTTGCGGGCTGAAGTGTACTTTTTATCGCTAGCAGTTTGGAATGCATGCGACTTTTTTGATCATTTTTATTCCATTTTTTGAGTGACGTAAAATGACCAAAAAATGCAATTTTGGCGTTTGGAATTTTTCTTCTTCTAAGGTGTTCAGCGTACGGGATAAATGATGTTATATTTTTATAGATCGGACTTTTTCAGACGCGGCGATACCAAATATGTTTAACTTTTTTATTATTAATTAATGATTTTATTTGTAAAATGGGGAAAGCGGGGTGATTTGAACTTTTAATACTTTTTTTTTTGTACTTTAAAACTTTATTTATTAATTTTTTTTACTGTAACATTTAGTCCCCCTATGGTGCTTGACCACTAGGGGGCGCGATTGTTAATACATCCTAATGCATTGCATAGGCAATGCATTAGGGTGTACAAAGATGGCAGTTTCCCCACTTCCTGTCTGCAGACGGAAGTGGGGCAAACTGGCCAGGGTAAGTGACGGGAGCCTTCATAGGGCTCCCCACCACCGTGTCCAGTCGTTGGATCGGCGCAGCATAGTTGCGCTGATGCCGATGACTGTAACGATCGGTGCGCGGCACTGATCGGCGTTCATTCAGGCGCCGCGGCCATCTTTGCCGCGGTGTCTGATGGGTTAAACAGCGCCAGTGGGCGGAGCCACCCGCCGGCGCTGTTACCGCCGGGTGTTAGCTGTGATCAGCCACTAACACCCGGCGGCTGTGCGGGGGGGTCGCGGAGCGATCCCCCTGCAAAGCCCCTTAGCGGCCCTGGGGCATACTCATACGCCCAGGGTCGTTAAGGGGTTAAAGGGGCCAAAAGTAATTGGACTAATTAAATAATTGTAAATTAGATGTTATTTTTTAATAATTGGTTATAAACCCTTTGTTGGCAAAGACTGACTGAAGTCTTGAACTCATGGACATCACTACGTGGATAACCTTAAATGAAAGCTGAACGTCTGGACTTTATATCTGTGTCTATTATATAACTATAACTTCAATATGTTTCAGTAAACAGGTTCTAAAACTTTGTCAAGGATTTTAACACCACTGGATTATTTCCCTGAACTCTATGTACTGATTAGAGGTGTAGGCTATCTCCACAACAAAGTAAAAAAATCGTCGAAATTCCGTCAGTATTTTAACCTCACCGCACCACCTTTTTTTGCGCGGTTTTGTGCAAAACAATGTTATTGATTTTTTCGGATTCCCAGCGGCCCAGTACATGGGCTGCATGGGAATCCGACTGGTAACCGACGGAAGATAGAACGTATCCTACCTTCTGCTAGATGGCTTGTGGCTTCAGTAAAAAACCCGTGTTGTGTAGACTACAGTACAAATTTTCTATTGAAATCTATACTGAGTACAGACGGATTGTGGCTTTTCTGCATACTGGTGTGAACTGATACTTATCCAACATGCAGTATGGATAGATTATTTTTTAACTAGTGGAGGGTTGTGTGAGCGACTACTCATTAGTGATCTGTCCCTGTTATATCTCTCCCAAGTAGCATTGGGGCTTATGTTGCCTCCTACTGGGTTTAGTTTATTGTCCAGCCATTGAGCTGTAAGTATGGCCTTGTGTTTGTGTTTCTTCAAAACCAGTTACCAGTTTTCCATAGCGTCATGGCTTCAGCATACAATGTTTGTCCTGGAACCAATTAATATTGTATGTTGAGGGACCACTGTATTCAAACTAGTGAATGTTTGAAGTTTTCTTAAGATGAGGCATCCAGTCCAGTTGTATCTATTATTACTATTATTAATATGTGGCACTTATGTAATTCATATAGATATTCATTTAGGTTCACACATGCAGGATTGTAAAGTTATACTTTGGTAAGCTGTATGGTGTATAATAGAAGAAAAATTAAAGCAATTTGATCATAAAGTTCTTCTGGGCCCAAATTCATTATGCCACTGTCATTGGTGCATAGGCATGACTATCCCTCTGAGCCCCCTGTAGCTTGGCCCCTGCACACATGACATTGCTGTCCCCGTTTTTTTGTTGACATAAGACACTGAACTGATGTGCAGACATATTCTCAAGCACCATTTTATTATTTATACTGCTAAGTCACATTATTATGACCATTTTCTGCTCTCGGCTTTTCTGCTGAAGATTTTTACTTCACAGGAGCGGTATTCATCTCTGATTTGGACACGGGTTAGCCCCAGCGCCACTCCTGCCAGAGCAGAGTTTGATGTGGATCCACTTAAAACAATAGACATGTCCATTCATTTTCTTTCTGGAGCAAGGATTTGAAATCTTAGGTGTGGAAAGTCCATGCTGTAGTTCACTGTGTAAATCTGCTTATATCCAGTCAGCAAAGAGTAGATCTGAAACATCTACCCAACATTAGAATTAATGCTGAACTGTACAACATCAGAGACATACCTGCTGCACATAGCGGGTTGGTTTTCTATAGGACAGCACATGCTGATGAGAGGCCATCCCTCATAGGAAGAATCCGTATTCAGCGTTGGTTCAATACATGTTTTCTATAGCGACAGGCAGCGGCTGACACCTTTCAGAAGGTTGAGGAGACTATTTAGCAAGGATTATAACCTGAACACATCCTGATTTAGGTAAATGAATAGATTACAAGCAGTTATAAAATGTGACATGATAGTCCCACTTTAACCTTCAGCTGTATGATGTTTTTCCTACCTTAGTCCAGTATAGTCTGCACAGAATTGAAATATGCACATTTCAGATAGTGTGTGACATAGCAATATTGAGCTGAGGCAGTGTTCACTAATTTAATGACTGTATGCAACAGTCCAAGAAGACTGTAATATAAAATCAATTTTACGAAACAGATGGAGAGTTATGGATTTCTTGTAGATAATGCTAGTAGAGTTTGATAGGTTTGTTAGATATAAAACTAGAGAGGTGAGGCAGTAAAATGATTCCATATCTAATCTATACTTGTTCACATTAATTCAGAAGACATTTATGACAAATATGAAAATCCAACGAGAATCCAGTCATAGCCTAAAACAAATACAGCCTTCCAGGTTTCCTTTTTACTTAGCCATATGTACCTCCTATACAGTGCCAACCAAAAGGGTAACAATGTTTTGAACTTCAGACTTTCAGGCTCCATATCTCACCATCCACTACAGCTTCGAAAGGGAGACTACCATCATCTTGTAGACAATCATCTTGGCTATCTCATAAATAAATTTGACTGCAATTATTTAGCATATGCTTAGTTCTGCAGATTCTTGTCATGTAAGTGCATTGTTACTGCTTTACTCCTAAAAATCTGAAGCTCAAGTTTTATTATTTTTTATTTTTCTGTAAAACCACCTTTGGCTTTCAACACTGTTTGAATCCTTCTGAGCATACTCTCAATCAGAATCAAGCATGTCTCAACTGAAATCTGATCACAGGTTTGTTCTACATGTTCCCAATGTTGGTGCATAATGATCGAGGAGAGTATGGGGGCCAATCCATACTTTATTGTCATTGAACTATTTCTTCATCAATCTTGACATATGCTTCGGGTCACTGTCATGTTTGTCATGCCAGAACTGATAGATCTCGTGATGAGTCAACTTGTTGACTAGAACATTTTCCCTGGATGTCCAACTCTTGGTTTTGGAATTAATGGATGGACTTAATTTCATATTCTTGTAGCTGTCATGGCCTCACATGATACAGTTTGGCAATCTTCTTGAACAAGAGACCACTATCTATGAGCTGGATGATGTTACATATTTACATAGTTTGTAAGGCCAAAAAAAGAAAGACGTCCATCCGGTTCAGCCTATTCTGCTAAAGTGTTGATCCAGAGAAAGGCAAAAACCCCCAAGAGGTAGAAGCCAATTGTCCTAATTTTAAAGAAAAAACTACTTCCCGGCTCCAATCTGGCAAACATAAAAAATCCCTGGATCAACAACCATTCTCCAGAATCCTAGTCACTATAACTTGTTATATTATTACACTCTAGAAATACATTCAGACCCTTTTTGAACTCTGTTATTGAATTCACCATGATAATTTCCTCTGGCAGAGAATTCCACAGTCTCACTGCTCTTACAGTTTAGAATCCCTTTATATGTTTATGTAGAAGCTTTCTTTCCTCAAGACGTAGAGAATGCCCCCTTGTTGTAGATACAGTCCTGGGTATAAATAAATCTTGAGAGAGATCTCTATATTGACCTTTAATATATTTATACATATTTATTATGTCCCCCCCCCCCCCCCGAAGCTGTATTGTCTCTAAATAACCCTAATCTTGCCTTTCTTTCTGTGTATTGCAGTGTACCAAGTCCTTTTATTATTTTTGTTGCCTACCTTTGTTTCCATTCAAGCTCTACAATATCTTTCCTGCGCACTGGTGCCCCAAACTGTGGTCTCTCTTTTCTTGGGAAATCTTCATGTCTACTCCTCGATTCGAACTGGTGACCTTTCACATTGAAATCAACCTAATAACACACTGAGTTATCAAGGAATGTGAGAACAGGTTGTAATTTGTAGGATACAAGAAGAAAGAGATTATTCCACCACCAGAAGCAGAACGGTAAGGCCATGTTCACACGGCTTAAAATGGGCCGTATTTCGGTCCGTAATTACGCGCCGAAGTGCGCCAATTACGGGCCGAAAACGGCCCATTCATTACGGTAATTCACAGTTCTCATAGAGAACTATGGATTACGTCTCCTCTCCCCGCACGGCGAATCCGCCGGGCGGGGAGATAATTGACATGTCACTTTCTAGCGGCGTATACGCGCCGCTAGCAGTGATAGTCTATGGGCCGGCGAAGTGCCGGCCCCCTGCTTACTCCCCCGCTCCCGCCCCGCCCCCCGTCCACACGGCGTAATTGCGGGGCGAAATTACGTCCCGCAATTAAGCCGTGTGAACATGGCCTTACAATACAGCTGCATGACAAGAATCTGCAGAACTAAGCATATGCCAAATAGTTGCAACTCAAATTTAGCTGTGAGATTGCCAAGATGATTGTCTATAAAATGATGGTCATCTCATGTTCAAATCTGTAGTGGATGGTAAGATACGGAGCCTGAAAGTCAAAAGTTCAAAACTTTGTTACCCTTTTGCTTGTCACTGTAGGAGTAGGAAGTCCAATACAAAAATATTGTCTTATATGAATCCATCACTGAAATTCCTGAACACAGTTTTATTAGGTCATCACTACAAATTTCTTGCAGAATGCAGACACTTAAAGGGGTGTTCCCACAAAGATAACTCTGTATTATAGACTCATAGCTAACTATGTGTTACAGAATGAAGAGGGCAGCGCTTGCAGATGTCCTCCCCATTTATTGCTATGGGGAGGATTAGGCCTATCATAATTCATTGTAGCTAATTCCTGAGATACCTGGGTGAAAAATAATAATAATGATGAACATGAATTTTAAAATTTATAGCATGCTTATTATTCTAACCTGATTTTTTTCTGGAACATGTAATGGGTTGTGTACACTATCCCATCTAAAAGCATTATATGGAAAATGTCAGTGGATTCTGCCAATATTAAGGGGGTTGTCTCACTTCAGATAATGATGACATATCTCTAGGATATGCTACCGTTGTCTGATAGGTCGGAGGATCCCACCTCTAGGACTGCACCTATCTCCTAAACGAGCCCCAAAACCTCTCCATTTCAGGACTAGTTTATTATAGGTCTTGATCTGGTATCTTAGTGATATGCCATCATTATCTGAAGTGAGACAACCCCCTTTAAGATAAGTATTTATCTCTAAATCTCCATAGAACATGGCCTTAGTCTCTCACTTGTTTTTTCAGTCAGTAATAATTATTAGTCATGTCTCAACTACAGTAAAGTCAATTTCATTTTCACACAAAAGTTATTCTTACAAGTCTCTGACATTCCTGTAAGTCTATTGTCCTTTACAGAACACTTTGAAATAAAAGATAACATGCACAGTTCTGTTGATAGAAATGCTTATTTAACAGAGATCCAATCTGTATGTAGGCTGCTGCTCACAGTGAATGTAAAGATGCATACTGCTGGGATGCTATTTCCACTCCCTTTGATTTTCATTTTGCTCATGCTTCATGCTGCTTGTCACTAAATTGATCAAATGATCACAACTAGAATATTATATGGTAGTAAAAGAGTAATATAGTAGCATTTCTCTTCTAAGACATGTTAGAAAACACTAAGAGTGCCACGTCCAAACTCGCCAACACCAGTTTTTTGGTCTATTTTGCGCCAAAACCACTTTTGACGCCATATTCTTGCTGTAAATGAACTGTCATACACCAAAATTAGGCGCATTATACGCCGGGCACGACACTTTGTAATGTGCCTAAATATGGTGCACTATGCGCCCCTGTCGCGCAATACGCCTATTGAGGCGCATTACATATGTAATGCGCTTCCGTCGGGCAATGCGCCTCGATAGGCACATTACATATACTACTGATGATATGCCATGCGCCGCGATTTGCACAGTGCACCTTTTTATGTGATGCGCCTTTTTCGTTGCGATGCGACTTTTTAAGCGCATTAAGGGCGACATGTATGAAGATCGGCGCTTCGAGGTGGCCACTTTCATGTTTTTTTTACATGAAAACTGCGCCTGATGTATGGCCGTGCCCGAAGTGTGCTCATAAATGCGGTGTAAAGTTCACCTGTGTGTGAGCGCAATGCGGAACTTAGGCACATAAGTAATGCGCCTCACATGTATTAAGTTTCGAGACAGGCTGGAAATCAGAGATTAATCATTAAAGGGGTTGTCTCGCTACAATGATTGGGTTTTAATTAAAAGATCTTTAAAAAACAAGCAGCTTTGCAATAGATGTTCATTACAAATGTCCTACTGATTTTGAGTTAGCCCTGTTAGTAGTACCACATCAACTTCCAAAATTTCTATAGCAGCAGACCTGTTAATCCTTATCTCACTGGCTGTCAGGTCTTTATGACTCATACAGGTCAGAGCAGAGAGCCCCTCACGCACAGAATGCTTCTGTAGTGGAGGGGGGAGGAGGGCTCTGGCTTCTGTGTCTGTGCTGCCTGGATTAACCCTGTGTGTGCCTGCTTCCTCCTGCTCGCTACACAGATAGATGTGACAGCAGTGACCCTGTGTGTTACTATAATCATGATGTGTCTGTGGAGCTGTCACTATAGTAATAGAACAGATAAGGCATGTGAACAGTTTGCTGTACTAGTGACACATCCTGAGTATAGTAACACTTCCCAGCTGCCCTGTGTCTGTTCTGACAATGTAAGCTAAGCAGGGGGTATAGGAACACTTGCATCCCCCCTGTTCTGGCTCCACACTCAGATCAGCCCTCTCCTGTCTCCTGACTGTGGAGACAGCAGCAAGAGCTGCAGCAGACCTAGGCAGGCACACACAGGGTTAACTCTGGAAGCAAAACCCCTCACGCCCTCCCCCTCCCCCTGCTGTATAGAAGTTAAGGAGGAGAGCTTTCTGTGTGCTAAGGGGAGGGGGAAGAGGGAGGAGAAGAGGCAGACAAGCTAGCACGCCCCTCAATTCAACTCCCAGCCACAGACAGAGGCTGAAAGCTTTTAATGAGACAACTCCTTTAAGTATGTCAGTGAATAGAAATCCTGCTTGGTGGACCACAGGTCCCAGCAATAGCTTTGCTGTGCTGGCTCTTGCTGTATATACTAAATAGAATAAAAGGTGAAAGCAGCAAAAATACATCTCCAATTGTTGGTATTAAAATGAAAAAAATTAACATCAGTACAACATCGTCAGTGGCTTATTTAATGTAAAATTACTTTAAGTATCTCTGAATTTTTAAGACATTTTATAGCTGATATTTTATTATATATATTTCCATTATACAACTTGGATATTTATCTTTATTAATTAATTTTAGTTACAAATCATTCTTATTCTTGTACTGTTGTAACAGCAGAGCACATTTTGCCCCATTAAAATAATTGCTAGCTCCACTTCGCCTCCTCCGGCTCAGGTAGACCATATTGAAATAGGTCTGCCTGTCGGAGCTGTAATGAGCCTCACTTTGTCGACCCGCATTCATACTGTACATGCATCGGAGTTTTCGAATGTGGTGCGTCCTGCCCCAGAATGCCCACAGCACGCCCCTTCATGTTAAGCGCATTAGAAATTGGCAAAACTTGCGGCTAACATCGCATTAGTGCGTCTGAAAGCGGAGCTGGCACAGTGAGGCGCATTATACGCCTAAAAAACAGGCGAAAAAACGTTCATGCATGTCCCCCTAAGTTTTCTATGCAAGGTATACCTGACGCCAGTTTTTTAGAAAGTATCGGACTTTAAGGCGCACTTTACACTGATTCAATGCGCCTAACACTGACATGGATATGACACTTTTCAGACATGTCGTCCTAAGAGAGGCAACAGTTTCCTCCTTGCAATTAAGAGAGAAAAGTACAAGATAAAATAAACTTTACATTGATTGTTGATTAAAAGTTGTAGAACAGACGCAAACAAACTAAAAATATGATGATGTAATACACTCAAGGGCACCAAAAGTACTCCTGTCAGGAGCCTTGATCATTTTTTTTTTCTTCAAAAAGAAGCTCACTCATATGGCGCAAGATAGGAACTGGTAATGGGCGGTGGGGTCCAAAAATAAATGGGGAATTTATCACTAATATATTTTTTACTAATTCAGATGAGTTACTAATACAGATTTTTTTCTTCTTAACCATTTGAATTTTTCGATTTTACATTTATTATTTATTTTTTCCATACATGATTATATAGGCAGCCATCTTGCATTTACAGAGTTAAAGCAACTTCAAGTACATATAAGCCTGTTGAAAGGAAGGGATCCACTGATTTCTATAGGAAAGTTTTCTAGTCATGCTCTGTAACCTAGGAAGAAGTCATTGTGCAGGGAAGGGAAGAGGGGGAGCTGTGATTATCTCCTATTGTGGCTGGTGGATCCTGTGTTACCTAATTGGAGTCATGTTTCAGTGTAATCGTGTCTGTATTGATAATGAAAAGACTGCTGGAAACAGAACAGGAAGTGTCAAACTATTATTAGGCCTATTGGCCAAAGTGAAAAATGCTGGATTTCAGGATATTTTTTTAAAAAGATATTAATAGTGATATGAAAAATTAAGAAAAAAACGCAATAAAAAATTCATAAAAAATGTGTTTAACATACAGACATGAGTTAAACAATAGATCATTTTTGATGACACATTCGGGGACATGTCACATTGGGGCCTGATGTCGCAGCCTCGTTTGCTTCCCTGAAATGCCTCCAGAACGCCATTATCATGCACATTACAGAACACAAGCAGCACTTTGTAATGCACCTGATTTCGGTGGGCATACGGGAGGCAGGGCGCACTAGAACATGTGGCCCATTATCTTTAACCACTTACTGACATTGGACGTATGAGTACGTCATAATGCTGGTAAAGGGCTTTGTAGTGTGATCAAATCACGATCCTGCTACATAGCCACCGGGTGTTAGATGCTACTTACAATACATTAGGCTGTAAAAATTATCATGCCACCTAGTGGTGAAGCACTATAGGAGGAGTCAAAGCTAAAGTAGAAAAAAAGTGTTTTAACGTGTAAAAAACTAAAACAAAATTAAAAGTTCAAATCACCCCATTTCACCATTTTGCAAATAAAAAAATAAAAAATACACATATTTAGTATAAATATAACATCAATTATCCCGTACACTAAGCACCGTAGGAGAAAAAAAATTC
The DNA here is from genome assembly GCA_025379985.1 of Phyllomedusa bahiana. NCBI lineage: Eukaryota > Metazoa > Chordata > Amphibia > Anura > Hylidae > Phyllomedusa > Phyllomedusa bahiana. Next base: position 31,609 of record JAODAL010013394.1, on the reverse strand, counting down.
CAAATGCCAAAATTGTAGGTTTTTTTAAAATTGGATTGAATTTGATCAAAAAAGTCCCATGTATTCCAAACTGGTACCAATAAAAAATACACTTCAGCCTACAAAAAATGCTCCCACACTCAAGTCCATAGGTATTAGTACAAAAAAGTTATCGATTGCAGAAAATGGCGCCGCCACGGAAATGTGAAAAATAGAAAATGTTTGGAATATTTTTTACGGTACCAAAACATAACTAAAACTGTAAATGTTTGGTATTGCCAGAGTCGTATCAACTCGTAGAATTCAGATAATCCATCATTTTTCCCGCAGATTGAACACCTTAAAAAGAAAACACCCACAAACATGGCACAAATAAGTTTTTTTGTTTACATTTCTTTTCGTTTTCCCAGTATATTCAATGGTACAATGAATGACACCATTAGAAAGTGCATGTTGTCCCACAAAATAAAAGCCCTCATATGTCTATGTAGATGAAAAAATAAAAAAGTTAAAGCTCTGGGAAGGGAGAAATCGAAAAAAAATAGGCTGCAGGGGAAAGGGGTTATTTATGGTAGCACTTAATGCACTAATAAAAACCTACAGACATGATGCTGAAAAGGTTTAGCTTTAAGCAATTCAAAAATGTCGCCTGAAATTTTAAAAAATAAATGGGACTGAGATGAAACACCAGAAACAGCCTAAAGAGTAAGGCGGTACAGGGAGTGTACATACCATTGAATTTTAGTTATGTTTATTATTTAATATTTTAGCATGATTAATCCTCATAAGGGAAAAATAAGCATCTCTCCTGTGGAAACTGTAGCCTTTGGATAAATCAATTACAGCAGGTGGTAATCCATAAAAGCTTGAAGACTAGCAGGGGGCATGCATCAAGTATCATAAGTCATAAACATAGAGTAGATATGTAAAAAAGAACAGGGGTGGTTTGTATTCCAATACATTGCTTCAGATATTGATAGCACGGTGAAATGTAAAAAGGAAACCATTGTATGCATGCACAAGTGAAGTGGAGTGAGAAGCTCTGTAGTGGAGTGGGAGGGGGGGACAGGTGAGTAATTATAATTTTTTTTCCTGCAGTCTAGCTACATTTCAAATTAATTTTCTTCTGCTGAACAGCTCCTTTAAGTCGGAATAATTTTCCACGGCATGCTACAACTCAGGCACCGACAATGCAAAGTAGGGAACCTGTTGTTAAAAAGTAGTGGTCCACAGCCAGGAAGTTGTGCACCTGGGTTCATGAGCCTTAAGTTATGCTCCTGATTAGACCTCTATGGGGACTATATCTTAGCTCTATGTTTTGACTCTACGGATTTGATTTTGAGTTTTTTTTATGATTTCATTTTGCATTTTATTAACTGAATAAAATAAACTGTTATCACATTAACATTAATATTTTCAAAACCATTCTTACTTTACAGTATTACTTCCACACCTGCCTAAAACATTTACATGGTAATATATGTACAGTACAAACATATGGGCCCCTGATGGGCACTTGGACTTGTTGGGCCCCTGGTCATTGCAGGCCTGGGGCCTTCAGGGAGGAAGGCAGAGAAAGAGAGGCAAAAGGTGAAGTTCAAAGATTCATGTGCAGTTATATACAGGAGCTGTTGGGAGGTCCCATAAATCAACTGCACTGGAGGACCCAAGAAGTCAGCTACACTGCCCTAAGAATCAACTTAACTAGAAATCGACTCCACTGGTGGGCCGCTGGAATTGACTACTCTGGTGCGCCACTAGAATTAACAAGTACTGGGGTCTAATAATGTGACTATAATATTTGTAGACATGTACCACATGCCTGAGCTTTAATATAATCTGTATTCCATTACAACAAACGTATAATGAATTCTCTGACATAAAATATGTTTATAATAATCATTGACAACATATGTTACTAATTTGGGGCATCATAAATAAAACAAATGTGTCATACACAATAAATCATTACTATATATTTAGCACATTGAATTCCCACAACTAAGAAATAGATTTTCTGTTTTTAGCTGTGATTAAAACTTAAACTGAGACCTCTTGAACAGACATTGTAGATATACATAAATTCTGCTCAGTAAGCATCAAAAAGAATCAAAGTCACTGTATGTGTTTAACCCCTTAAAAGTGTTGTCTCGTTACAAAGATCATATCTGTAATGATAGGGACAGTAAAAATAAGCACATTAACATTGAGTCCCCAAAATTAGGGGGCATGATCATTTATACATTGTATAAGCAATGCATGAGAATGTACAAAGATAACAGTTTTACTACTTCCTGCCTGGAGCAGGAAGTAGTAAAACTAAAAGCATTGAGGCAATGGAAGTATTCACAAGATCTCGTCATGGGGGCGACGATCGGAGTGAGAAACGGCCTTGGTAGGTGCAGTGTCTAATAGGTTAAACAGCATGGAATGGAGCTGGCGGGTGTCAGCTGCAATTAGGAGCCGGGCACGATCCTGCTACACAGCCCCTTACCGACATTGGGATGTAAGTTTACATTCAGTGTCATTAAGGCGTTAAAGTCTAGGGATTGTTTTCAGATTTACTAAAATAAGCCTTTTTTTAATTAGATCAACAATTATGTGAAAATCCTAATTAATAGGACATGGTTGGAATAATAAAGAGATGGTTCAAGTGCAGCCAGAAGGGTATTTTGTTTTCTCCCAAAAAAAGGCAGTTAGACAATCAATTATACTAGTGGTAGATGTAAAAGTTTTCTGTTAGTTATGTTTGTGAATATTAATTTAGTAGTGTCATGGTTCACCTATGGCACAAGGTGGAGGCTCTCGGTTGCATGCAGGATTTGTCCCGTAACATGGCATTTTTACCGTTTAACCCTATAAATGTATTTGGTCTACACTGCAGGAAGATCCAAGGCTGCTACTCTTTACACACTCCCCAACATGTTCAAGCACAGTAGTAAAAAGGAATACAGGAGGAGAGCAGGCAAAGGGTCAAGGTAGGGGGAGGCCACTAAAATAACCAAGGTCAGAATCAGAAATCAAGGATGACAGTACCATGCCTTGTCATAAAGCAGAGTGCTTTGAAAATGTTCAACAACAAAAAGGGGTTGAAAACAATTTTAAAACCTTACTTTTCACAGATACAGTATCTCACAAAAGAGAGTACACCTCCCACATTTTGCATTAGATCTTTTCATAGGACAACACTAAAGAAATGATATTTTGATACAATGTAAAGTAGTCAGTGTGCAGCTTGTATAACAGTGTAAATATGGTGTCCCCTCAAAATAACTCAACACACAGCCATCAATGTCTAAACCACTGGCAACAAATTGTGCTCAACTTGCCATTTTCCCTGTCATGTGACGAGTTTGTGTTACAAGGTCTCAGGTGTGTCTGAAGATAATGCTCACACATTCTCTCATACTGGTCACTGGAACTTCAACACGGCACCTCAAGGCAAAGAACTCTCTGAGAGTCTGAAAAAAATGATGCAAAAATAATAGTATCACACACCTGAGACAAACACGGTTGTCCAGTGGAAAGGCTGGCAGGCTTCAAATACAATGTATAGAGAATCCATATCTGACAGCACTCTCCTGATCCAGGTTCTCCACTCCAATCTTATAGGTCCTTTGAAATGAAGGCCTACCTGGCCGAAACGTAGGATCGCGGGGTTATTCTTATATTCTTCTTTTCTTATAAATGCACAATTTTTGATACATGGAGGGCTATTGATTATATGTATCACGTTTGTTGAATAAAATCAATTTTGCAACATCATCCTTAAAGTGTGCCATGGATTCTCTATACATGGGATCTGAAAAAAGAACTGTTGCTCTACCTAAAGATGGCCTAGGCTATAAAGAGATTGCAAACATCCTGAAACTGAGCTGCAGCATGGTGGCCAAAATCATAAAGCAGTTTAGCAACACAGATTTCACTCAGAATAGGCCTCTCCATAGTAGATCAAAAAAGTTAAGTGCATGTTCTCAGTGTCCTATCTAGAGATTTTCTTTTCAAACTAGACATATGAGTGCTGCTAGCATTGCTGCAGAGGTTAAAAGATGGGAGGTCAGTATGTCAGTGCTCGGACCACACTGCAACAAATTGGTTTGCATATCTGTCTTCCCAAAAGGAAGTCTCTTCTAAAAGTGATGCACAAGAAAGCCCAAAAACAGTTCGCTGAAGATAAGCAAACTAAGGGCATGGATTACTTGAACCATGTACTTTTGGTCTGATGAGAGAAGATTAGCTTTTTTGGTTCAAATGGCATCAATAGTGTATGGTAGCAAACAGATGAGGAGAAAAAAGACAAGTTTGTTTTCCCTACAGTCAAGCATGGTGGTGGAAGTGTCATGATTTAGGGATGCATACGTGCTGATGGCTGTGGGGAGCCATAGTTAATTGACGAACCATGAAAGCCAACATGTACTGTGATATGCTGAAGCAGAGAATGATCCCTTCCCTACGGAATCTGGGCAGCAGGCAATATTCCAACATGATAATAACACACCTCCAAATATTTTCGACTCGCTGTTGGCGAAATATTTGTTGCTGGGCCACTTTTGGGAAGTGTAATACTGGTCTTGAATTTACTTAATTTGTACACAAACCTTTTGACTTTGGATTGGTGGAGTCCAAACTCTTTATAAAAGGGTTTTGTAATCCTGCCAGCCTGATGAGCATCACAACTTCTTTGGAAATCCTCAAAAATCTTCTCTGTTTGTGCTATGATACACTTCCACAAATGTGATGTGGTGATCAGACTTTGACAAACCTTTGTTCTTTAATAAGAAAGGTCGCCAACTTACACCTGATTGTCATCCCATTGATTGAAAGTACCTGACTCCAATTTCTCCTTCAAATGAGCTGTTAATCCTAAAGATTCATGTACTTTTGCCACGGACAAATTATAAGTGATATCAGATCATTTTCCTAGCCTTAACTGTATACTAGTTAAATTCTATGGTGTACCTATTTTGGGACCTCTACTACACCTTCCAGCAGAACCACTGACAGCACATGTTGATGTTGCTTTTTCTTTTTTCAGTGATTGCAGATTCAGTCAGTGGTTTATAAAACGTATAGCCATTAGGACATACATAATCCTGAAATACTTAAATTCACTATTGTATTTTGTTGCTAATAAAAACAAGTAAAAGCAATATTAATTTTACTAATTATGTCAATATTTTTTTTACATTTATATTCTTGTAACAGTTTCAAGACAAATGTAAAGCAAGAACAATTAGTGGCATAATACTATTGATACAGGATAATATATTCTCACAGCAGAGCTAAAAAATTATAAGTAACAGTATGCTATAATATCATTTGCATTCATCCAATTGATGAAGATCATTTGGCAATAGGGAGGTAAATTATGCAATCACAGTAACTGTATATGAAAAACACGAAAATGTGATGCCCTAAGCAATGCAACCAAGAAATTATATATACAAACATAAACATGGAAAAAATAGGAAAATAGAGCAGTGTGGAAAGAAATGGAAATATAGCAAATGTCACATTTATCCCATAATATAAACCAGTATAAAGAAGTCAATATCATATAGTCTGGAATAACTTCAAGTTTACATCCTTCCCACCATGTCCCTTGTGGATTCCTGCAGTGTATCCTCCATGAGCTCCTTTATTCTTTTGATTTTCACTGTCTCCTTGAGCAAATCAGACATTAAAAGGAATATAGTATTCTCCTTAAAGGTTTTTTTTTCACTAGGCACAAGCAGTTTTACTCTCACTCTGTCTCCTCACGCTGTGGGTGGTTGCATAGCAGTGATTAGCATATATAGCGTCTCTGTTAGTAGCTGAGTTGTTATTCTGACAAGAGCAGGAGATCTAACATTCAGTAAACACAAGGTACAGTACATGTGCTTTGAGGAGTGAAAACAGTTGCTTCTCTGTAATCTTGTTAGATATAATTCATTTTCTCCGACTGCTCTGTCCATCCATGCTGACGTCACTCCCTGCTCTCTGCTCTCTCAGCTAATCAGATAACAGAGTAACGGTCTGGCAACCAGGTAACCATAGAAACCTGTGTGCACTCAGAGCGCATAAAATATCTCTTATCTTATGACTAAAGTAAAATCTGTTGACCAATTTATTTAGCGAAAGTCTTGATTTAACTGTTCCTTCATGATCCTAGTCAAAAGATAGGTAGGCAGGGTCATAAATAGCATTGATATCTATGACCTAAAGCACTAAAGACCAGAGTATATAAATAAGTAGGCACTTTAACACATTGTAAATTGCGTAGCCAACAACATAACCAGTTATCATTGAGATACATGATTTGGGTCAAAGCTGGAAACATATATAAATAAGATGTCAACTCTTAGGTCTTATTGCTAATTAAATGGGTTGCCTCACTACTAAGATTAGCCTTAAAAATGTAGGCAACAGTAATTGAAGAGTTTTTCCAAATACATTGCTTTATTTTTTTGGCTTTGTTGAGGAGATAAAACAGATGTTATCAGCTCTGAGTGCACACATGTTTCTTTGGTTACCAACTTTCTCTCCTTTTCTCACTCTGCTCTGTTTTAGCTGATAGCAGGGATGGGTCACCACAGGTCGGACTGCCAGTAGCTTGAGAACAGTGTGTTATCTGAAACAAGTAATTAGCCTCCTTTGTTTACTTTGAGTTCTGTAGTTCTCTGCACTTATAGATAACATCCCCTGCTCTTATGTCAGTGCTATTATAAGAGCCGTAAATGCCAAGCTGAGGTGCTAATCACTGCTATAGAACAACACACAGTCTGTTCAGGAGGAGACTGGATACATGAATCTTGGTTCAGTGAAACAGTGTGTTGAGACAACCCCTTTAATACATAGGTTCCTATTTAAATGTTATTATCAACATTGAGAAAGCAAATGTGTAAATACTTTTCTTCAACTCTTTTGTAGTGATTGTGTTATAGACCAGATCTGAAAACCATATCTCCCAGCATAGCTTGCTGTCTACACAAGTCTTCTTCTACCGATTCTAATTGTGAAGTGTATATGTTAAAAGCTGATTTTTATATTTTGTCTAGTGGATTTCACCATGGATCTGGTCATGGATTAGTCCCATTGAATGGGGTTTACCAATGTCTTATCTGCCAGTGTGGTTTCTCTAAGTTAGTGTCATTTCAGGAACAAAAAATCCACATAAATTTCCACCATTTGAACAGGCCTGTCACGATTGGAGGTAGTGGATCCTCTGGACCACCGCAAGTGATGGCAATAGCCACGCCAGGGAGCGGAGTCTAAGTAGGTCCCGGTATTCACAAGAGCCCGCCGCAAAGTGGGATGGATTTGCTGCGGCGGGAGTCTACCAGGTCATTAACCATGACGTGACTTGCTTGCGGAGGCAGCCGAGGTGTAGCGTAGTACATAATCGTAAGGCAGGCTCGTAGTCGGGGACAGGTTGGAAGGTCAGGGCAGGCGGCAAGGTTCGTGGTTGGGGACAGGCAGGAAGGTGAGGGCAGGCAGCAAGATTCGTGGTCGAGGGACGGAGGCAAGCGGTACGGTACACGGTAATCAGAACAAGACTTCAGGAATGCTTTCTCAGTAGGCTAAATGGGACTAAAGATCCGGCAAGGGCATCAGGAAGAGGGAGGCTTAAATAAGGGCAGCGACCGGCAATACCCAATTACCGGTGCGCTGGCCCTTTAAATTTAGCAGAGCTGGCGCATGCACGTCCTAGGGAGCGGGGACGCACGCGCTAGGAGACAGGAGCAGCAGCGGGAGCGTAGCGGGTAAGTGAGCAGGGATTTGGCTGGCAGGACAAGCGCGTCCGCTGCCCGACATGCGGGCAGCGGCGCCGCTAGACTGAGGGGCATGGTTGAGAGTCGCAGGGGCACCCGTGACAAGGCCTATCATAATACACTATAATGACTGTAATTTCACACTGCAGTGAGTGTCCAACTCACAATATATGATACAGATAATTTAGAATTGGAATTTGTATACTTTAATATATTCAAGGAGTGTAAAAATATGTTTAGCACATAAATCCCACCTAAGATATGTGTTATATTACATGACTTTAACGTTAAACGTGAGGATTGTAAATTCTATAGTAAAGCCGGTATATGGAACAGTATGCAATTCTCCGCAATACTTATATCCCTTTTAGGATTCACTTCTGATTATGTAAAAACAAATCTTTATGTGGAAATGTCAGATTTAGCCCACTAATATTCCATATTATCAAGCTGTGAAGTGACAAATGTCTTATGCACTGCAACAAAAACATCTTTATCTCTTTTCAAATAGAATATCAACTCAGTCTATATTTTGTTAATTCTCAGCTAATCTGGCTAATCTCCAACATAGCAAAATATAATAAGCTGCTAAATGGTGGGATATTATAACCGCTCTATAGGAAGTGCTTAGCAACTTATATTATTCTAATGGGAAAAGCTAGTGTTTCCCATATGTATGGCTATTTACTGCAATTCATAGGCAATCACATGTAAATGGAATAAATGTTAATGGAATTTATACATTGCTTAGTGACTACTGCAGTTTTTAAAGAATTGCTTAGATAAAGTAAGCAGTGGATCTTTAAAAGATGATTAATATATAAGAAAGACTAAAGCCACTTCCACATGGTAATATTTTAATCAGTGTATTAATGTTTATAAGCCCAAACCAGGAGTGGGTTCAAAACCATGGAAGAGCTACAAAGCTCTCCATTAAACATTTTTTCTGTATGTGTTCCACTTCTTGTTATGACTTCCAAAAGCTAATGAAAAGCACTGAAAAAAAACTACTGTGTGAAAGCAGCCCAAAGGTATGTTCAAGTACTTGAATAGCAGCTTGCATGGCACTGATGTGGCCAAGTGGACCCTATGTCTTCTTTTTTTCCTCTTCACTGATTTCCGTGTTGGATAAATCTGAAAATGAATGTTTCCGATTTCCCTCAGTTTTACACAGATTCTAATGCAGAATAATGCCACAGAAGGGAGCTATTCTGTGGCATATAAGCTGAAAATTCAAGTGTATTCCTCAGATTTATGTTGCAAAATCCATCAACTCAATAAACCGTAGAGGGGAAATATTTCTTCTTGTGGAGAGCACTAAAAAGATGTGGAGAGCCTTACAGGCAATGCAATGCTTCCAGGAAAAAAATTATATGTAAACTAGCCCTGTAACACCATTATGGTGCTGTGCAGAAAAAGAAACATTTCACCCCTAGAGTTGCATTAAGTGCCTCTCACCCAGCCAGTAACGATCCTGCTTTGTATTGACAAGGCACAAGAACCTCGAAACTGTTGTCTACAGAGGGGTGACTCTTATTAATGGAGGAGTTTCTGGCTTGGTTTAAATCCAGATTATGTTTCAATGCTCTTTAATGGGTCAGATCTAACGTAAAAGAAGGTTATCTCCACTAAGCACTGGTGAAAAAGCTTTCCTCCTTTCACTTTTCTTTTTTGAAATGCCATACAGGGTATCTATTCTGTGTTCTACTTTTAAAACCTATTACTTTATTAAGCCTAAAACTACAAAAAAATATGCAAAAACCACTCAGCGTAGCCAATGCTACCGGCCAATGATGACATGTTCATCATTCACGTGACTCTGCAGTTACTCACAAGGCTTAATGGTCTCTTTCTGAATAAGCAGCACATGACCACTGAAGCCTGTTATTGGCTGCATCTCTATGTGACCACAGATCCTGATGTCATTGGCAGGGAACATTGGCACTGAAATGGATTGGGTTTCAAAGATAGTTTTTTTTATTATTTTAAACACCAATAAAATTAAAAAAGCAATAAAAAAATCTAATTTAAACTACATGACAATAAATGCACATTTATAAATCAATCAATTTACTATTACATAGTCTTTCTTTTGGTTTTAATGTTATAGACAATGATGAATCAAAAAAACAAAAAACAAAAAAACAATGGCAACAGATAAATTGATTTTCCCATTAAAAACTAGTGCCATACCTATGATCTAATATAATTAGGGGTTCCTAAATTAATAGAGTTGCTTATCTCATTTTGATTTCTATGAAATACGCCAGAAAATACGCTACCTCCAAGGAGAATCTCTCACTCCATGTCAACCAGCAAGTCCACGAATTACAAACCTTTAATTATGTTTGTTTTTTTTTCATATATTTTTTTTGTGTAACTCAAAACAGTAAGCTGTTTGCCCCTATTATCATATGTTTCTTTTTTTATATATAAGAAACATAATGGAAAAAAATTACGTAAAACTGTGATGTGTAAACCAGGCCTAAAAGCCATTTTTCCTTGTGTTTATGTTTATTACTATTCTGTATACCATGACAAAATAAAGAGAAAGAAACTGAAACTAACTCAAATAGGTCATTGAGAGGCAATCTTACGAAATACATTCTCAAGTATAGAATTTAGAGCGCCATATAATAAATTTCATGCAGCAAAAAAAATGTCTGCCTCTATATACTGAATTTCAGCAAGCTTACTAATGCTGTACACATATAGGTGAAATTAACATTAACAAAAGAGAACACATTGGGGAAAATTTATTAATGTTTGTCTAGTAATGGTTGTCTCATACTTTGGTTTAGTTGGATTTATTATTCTTGGAAAGGGAGCAAAATGAATTGATGACCTCATATATATGTGCCAAAATGTACTAAGTATGTGTATGACCACATACGGTATCAAGGTAATCTCATCAGGTGGGACTCTATTTAAAGAGTCACCTCTCTTTGGGACCAAAGCTGCCCTGATTAATTAGAATGGATTTAAATTTTTCTGGGTTGAGATGAGGATATCTGTAGATGAAGACCAATACAGTGTTCTTAATGCCTGCAAACATGTCTGACTGATTTGAAGAGTTTATATGGTGGAGACGGTATTTAAACTAAGGGCACAATAATGTTCAATTCCTCTCCCATCTTCCTTATGCTGAAAGTCTTCAGCTAGTGTTGTCTCAGGTGCCAGCAGCCCTGACAAGTGTGAAGAAAGAAGTCACTTTTACTTAAAGAAATCTGTCAGGTGGTTTATGCTGCCCTATCTGAGAGCAGGATATGATAGAGGGAGAGGAGCTGAGCTCTGTGAAAAAGAGGCTCATATGATTTTAATCAGGATTTCTAAGACAAAAAAAAGAATAAATTCAAAGAAAGAAAGTGAAATTACTGCCTACCCCACCCACATACAGTGATATATAGTTTGCTCTCTACACACTTATACAGGGGAAGCTGTCAATCACTGTATGTGGGAAGGGAAAGCATTACTTCCACTTTCTTTTAAGGAGTCTTATTTGCATGTTTCTACTTTTTACTCCAAATAATATATACCCATATATCACAGAGCTTTCCATTCTCAGCTGTTCTCAGATATGTCAGCATAAACCACCTGAAAGGTAAGCTTTAAAATCCAGCCATACAAAATGAATGGAAAATTCAGCAGATGCTGCACTGTAAGCAGTTGTATTTGGGTGGATGTTCAGTAGTGTAAAGTTGACCCTTGGCTGTGGTGAAAAAAATTGCCCACAGATAAATCCATTGCAACTGTTTGGCTATAGGAGGTAAGCACAACTACAGAATTTATCTCACATTTGTAGCAAATTATTATTGTTAAATGTTTTTAGAGGTATCTATAGTATGCGTCACCTGATCACATCCTAGCTATAAGCAGAACATGAAGGCTTAGATCTTAGAAAAAATGAACAGCCTATAGTCCATTTTCTCTAATCGCACACTTTAAAGAAGTTAATCAATAGCACTCTAAGATTTACCAACATTTTAAGCCAACTTTCAGTTTGTACAGTTTGTGCCAGTTTTTATGAAAAAACAAAACAGTTTAATAAATGTGTAGAGAAACAGAATTCACAAAATCATGCACACTATTCAGGTGCGATACTGGAACAGGCAAGACAGTGGGATATCCTTTTTGGTTTAGTTTCTTAGTAAAGTGTCTAAAATGTATTTCAACTCTGGGTGCCAGATAGGAGACACATTTTTGGTGTGTTTTATAACAGCACTTATTATACTTATAATATTCTCTTGAGATGGTTTTCAAAGTTAAAACAAGTGTTTGTTTTCTTTCCTTTACAGATTAAATACATTTTATACAATTATTTGTGTAATATGAGACGTGGCAGAACCTAATGATTGAGCCAGGCCTGTTCACCTGACTGGTCTCAACTCATCACCCCTGATATATGGCACTAATTGAAGAGATATAGCATCTTTTAATTACAGTGAACTGTGGTCTTGCTATGAGGTATTTATTGCCATGTCTTGAATAGCTGACCTGGCAGTTCTTACTGCATTTTGACAATTGTTTAAAATTCCATATGCCTGATAATGCTAAATTGCATTTTAAATGTCCTAGTTAATTGCTCAAGCAGAGGAACTACCTAGAGCAATCAGATATACTATTCAAATCACCAAAACAGCTCTAACTCATTGATACTGAAATCCACAAAATCTCTGAATGTGTCCTTTTGTATCTGGCACCGAGACATTAGTAGCTGATCCTTTAAACTTTGTTGCAAGATGAAGCCCTCTCAACAATCAAACTTATTTTTTAGCACATCCCAGATATTTGAGGAAATTGAGATCTCCTGTGTCAATACCTTGAACTCAAACTATTCCTGAACTTGGTCTGCAATAATATTTAGCTAAGTGGTTAGTGTCGAAGTAAAATCCACATAAACGCTAATACCGAAAGTTTCCCAGCAAAACATTACCTAGACCTATACACTGTCATCATAAAAGTGCATCCAGGTGCTATCTTTCCTACAGGTTGGTGACACACATGCACCCAGCCACATTGGCATAACTACAGGTATGGTAGCCATCACAGTTGCTATGGGGCCCAGAGGTAGAGGGGAACACTCAGGTCCAAGAACTTCAATTGGTGACTTTCTATGTGACAAATCTGATATATGGAGCTTTTTTTTCTTAAATGGTCATTCATTTTTTGCTATGTATGTTGCTGGTTCAATTTCCTGTCATAAGGTGTTGGTGGTCCATTTGTTTATGCTATGGGGCCCTATGAATTCTAGTTATGCCCTGATCAACCATCTACATCATGTAAGAGAAAATTTGATTAATCAAACTACGACACCTTTTATTGCTTCATAGTCCAGTTTTGATGTTCACATGCCCATTCTAGGTACTTTAGGCACTGGACAGAAGTCAGCAAGGGCACTGTGAATTCAATGGAACTACTTAGTCTTATATACAGCAAGGGTGATGCTCTCTTTTATGACACCTTTCTATTATAACATCAACTTTTTCAGCAATTGGTACTACACTCACAGTCATAAGGGATCAGATTAAACAAATTAGCTCATCCTTAACCTGATTATCGATTTCTTAGGCAGCCTTTATATTCATTGGTACTAACCACTTCATCCTAAAAACATTCCTACTGCTTTCAGAATGCTCTGACCCAGTTGTTTAGCCATCATAATTTGGCCCTTGTCAAAGCTGCTCAGATCATAACACTTGCCCATGTTTCCTGTTTTCAACACATCAACTGTTCACTTATAGCCCAATGTATCTTGCAATTTTGTCTCAAGATAATCAATGTTACTTACTTCACCACTCAGTGGTTTTAAGAACTGATTGGTGTAGTACAATAATGAATAGCAATATTAGTATGTAACAACTCCTATGCAGTCACACATACATATTTGAATATATTTCCATAAAATGACTTGACTAAGAAGCTCCAATAACAGGTTACAATCAACGTGATCATTTTTAAATGATCTTTCTCTTCATTGATTATATTAGTTATGCGATGGGAAAACATATTGGTGATGTTCATTGGTATCTCTATCCAGGCGTTTTTTTCCCATTCTGGTTTCAACCTGCAAACAAATAATTAAAGCAAATCATAAAAGTGTATAATGATCACCTTCAATGTACTTAAAAGTCAACATTTTTAAAAACATTAAAAAGTAAGAGAAATACATTTTTTTAGTTAAAAGAAACTTGTCAGCTGGCAGCATGAAATAGCTACAAGTTTCCTATTCCCAGAAATGTGTGTTTAACCCTGAAATGCTATGGAATTTTTAGAGTTAATAAGCTGAGTCAGGGATGGGAAAAGCACCATGTCCAGAGGAGATAAGTCTGATGTTGGCTTCTCTCTTCCCCGTCATCTTAACTCACAGGTCTCTCCTCAGGTTGCCTATGGGAGAGAGATGTCAGTTAAGTTGAGGAGACAGAGAGAAGCCAACATCAGACTTATCTCCTCCGGACATGGTGCTTTTCCCATCCCTAACTCAGCTTAACTGGGTGTTTTACTCTAAAAATGCCATAGCATTTCAGGGTTAAACCCACACTGCTGGGACCAGGAAACCTGCCGCTATTTCATGCTGCTCACCGCTTGCTTTAACATCACAGAAACATACTACAAATATGAAAGAACCAAGAACATGAAATATGATATGAATTTGCACACAGCAGTAACATTTTTATACACTAATCCTTGGTCGCAAACAACCTATAATGGCTTATCCAGACTCAGAAAAAAGGGTCTGCTTTCTTTTCTGTTCTAGAAGTGTAGTATACAGGAGTTTAACCCCTTGTGCCCGTGGATTTTGACCCATCGTTGAAATGCACTGAATACTATTTTGCACATTGATTGGTGATGACATGTTATTGCACTTGAGATCTACTAAGTCATTTTGATATTATTGCTTTCTGTAAATGTAATAGCTATGTAGCCAGGTGGAGTGGTTAATAGTAAATTGCCATAGTAACCTAGTTATCAGAGGTAGGTAGGAGTTAGCTGCCAAAAAAGTAAAAAAAATAGGCCTCAGATTAAGTGATAGTTCTGGTGTTACATCAGAATGAGTAGTTAGACATGTGGTCTGAACCTTTGTCAGGCCACAGGAGAAGATGAAGGGGAAGACTTAACCCTTTGAAGCCTGGGTTTCTGCCAGACTGCAGAATCTGTCTGTTCTCCTGGGGTGTCATACTCCTTGCAGTACAAAGAATGCATCTGAATCAGTGACTAGCTACTTAAAAGGGAACTCTACTGGCCGCTAGCTGCAACATAGGCTGAGAAAGGATGTAACTGAAAGAAAGGAATGCCTTGTGCAACATATAGCTGGTAAATAAAAGGGACAAGTCTATGCTTGTATCCAAATGTTAACCCTTTGTCTGCTTTCTGAAGCAACATCATGGGTGCCTCCCCACAACACCGATACAGCAGGAGAGGACCACTACCAGCATGGAGTGCACCCCTGGGGATAAGAGTACTGCCATCTGCTCCACACCACAGGTCCCCCACCCTTTTGACTGTTTTGGTCCCGGAACGAGGCATGAGAGGTATGAATGAAGTTAAAGCTACCGTGATAATCTTGAGTGTGCAAGGTGACTTATAACTATGACTCCTCTCTTGTCCATATGTTGTGTCTGGTGCTGCAGCTCAGATTATTTTACATGAATAAGGCTTAGTTTTATTACCAGTTTTTATCTAAATATCCTATGTTGTGCAAAAAACATGGATGTAATGTGAACAACGAAGCCCTCCTCCATTTTGTCAGCCAGTAATCCCAGCACAATTCAAAAGTCTTCCATGCTAAACAATTTTAACAAAAGTATACAAAGATCAAAGGTGTCTGGTATAAAAAGGAAGTACACACATGGACAAAATTGTTGGAAACCTTCTGTTTAGGCAAGAAAATCCCATGATGGTCACTGACATAACTTGAAACTGACAAAAGAAATTTACTGAAAATCAACAAATGTAAATCAAGCACCGCTTTTTAATTGGGAAAAAAATAAAAAAAACAACTAATGAAACTGGCCTGGTGAAAAATGATGTTATCCTTAACTTAATTTTTTGTTGCACATCCATTTGAGGCAATCACTGCACACAATTGATTTCTGTAACTCTCTATGAGCCTTTTGCACCTGTCCAAAGGTATTTTGGCCCACTCCTCATGAACAAGCTCCTCCAGCTGTCATAGGTTTGAAAGGTGAAATTGGGACTGTACTAGTCTTTTGGCATGATGTCCACCAAAAAACGGTAATTGACTATGTCTGACAAATGTATAAGGTCTTTTACCAAACCAAGCACGTCCGACATTCTCAATACTTTTCTCTGTGCCAATTCTAAACTGTTGTGCAAAACTGTTGTAACATCCCGTGACAAAGTGGCGAATCTAAGCTCAAAGTTGCTGTAGATGAACTGTAATTGTAAATAGGCGAAAAAATGTCAATTCTTTCCCAACTAATACCACTAAAGTTATAACTAACTTATGATAATTATAAAACAGTCTAAAATGAAATAATTTAAAGTGAATCTAAAATTATATAATCTAAAATGAATCTAAAATTCAATAGTATAAAATTAATATCAAATGAAATAATATAAAATTAATCTAAAAGATTAAAAAGATATCACAACTAGAGATGGGCGAATTTCTCAAAAATTTGATTCGCCGACTTCGCCGAATTTTCCGACAAAATTCGGTTCGGTCCGAATTACTTCGGGATGAATCGCGTTTAAAAAAAGCTATTTCCAGGCTGCACAGAGCCTGTAGGGTGCTGTAGAACGTTGTGCCATGCTTAAATATGCAGAGGGAGCTTGGTTTGGTCTTCATACAATGTTGTGTTTTAGTATGACACGCATATGACTGCCGCGGCTCTTAGAATCGCTTCACTATAAAATTCCTTGGGCACTTAAGAGGGTAAAACTGACCAAAAAACTGAAGCGGGAATGTAGCCTGATAAAGTCATGGCAGTGACAGCTGGAAAAAAACAATCAGAGTGCTCAGGTGGCAATATCAGTGACAGAGTTTGGAGGTGACGGCAGCAGCCACAGCAGCATGAGCTCAGAGAGTGGCACAATGACATTCTGGAGGTGGCAAAAACAGGAGTAGGCCACAGAGTGGCACAATAACACAGTGTGTAGGTCACGGCAGTAGCCACAGCAGCAGCATGAGGTCAGACAGTGGCTCAATTACATTCTGGAGGTGGCAAAAACAGGAGTAGGCAACAGAGTGGTACAATGACACAGTGTGGAGGTCACGGCAGCAGCCACAGCAGCATCATGAGGTCAGACAGTGGCACAATGACATTCTGGAGGTGGCAAAAACAGGAGTAGGCCACAGAGTGGCACAATGACACAGTGTGTAGGTCACGGCAGCAGCCACAGCAGCAGCATAAGGTCAGACAGTGGCACAATGACAGAGTGTGTAGGTCATGGCAGCAGCCACAGCAGCAACATGAGGTCACACAGTGGCACAATGACAGAGTGTGTAGGTCATAGCAGCAGCCACAGCAGCAAGAGGTCAGAGAGTGGCACAATGACATTCTGGAGGTGGCAAAAACAGGAGTAGGCCACAGAGTGGCACAATGACATAGAGTGGAGGTCACGGCAGCAGCCACAGCAGCAGCATGAGGTCAGACAGTGGAACAATGACATTCTGGAGGTGGCAAAAACAGGAGTAGGCCACAGAGTGGCACAATGACACAGAGTGGAGGTCACGGCAGCAGCCACAGCAGCAACATGAGGTCAGACAGTGGCACAATGACAGAGTGTGTAGGTCACAGCAGCAGCCACAGCAGCAAGAGGTCAGAGAGTGGCACAATGACCTGCTGGAGGTGGCAAAAACAGGTGTTGGCCCCGGAGTGGCACAATGACACAGAGTGGAGATCACGGCAGCAGCCACAGCAGCAGCATGAGGTCAGACAGTGGCACAATGACATTCAGGAGGTGCCAAAACAGTAGTAGGCCACAGAGTGGCACAATAACAGAGAGTGGAGGTCACGGCAGCAGCCACAGCAGCAGCATGAGGTCAGACAATGGCACAACGACACAGAGTGGGGGTCACGGCAGCAGCCACAGCAGCAGCATGAGGTCAGACAGTGGCACAATGACATTCTGGAGGTGGCAAAAACAGGAGTAGGCCACAGATTGGCACAATGACAGAGTGTGTAGGTCATGGCAGCAGCCACAGCAGCAGCATGAGGTCAGGCAGTGGCACAATGACATTCTGGAGGTGGCAAAACAGTAGTAGGCCACAGAGTGGCACAATAACAGAGAGTGGAGGTCACGGAAGCAGCCACAGCAGCAGCATGAGGTCAGACAGTGGCACAATGACAGAGTGTGTAGGTCACGGCAGCAGCCACAGCAGCAGCATGAGGTCAGACAGTGGCACAATGACAGAGTATCTAGGTCACGGCAGCAGCCACAGCATCAAGAGGTCAGAGAGTGGCACAATGACATTCTGGAGGTGGCAAAAACAGGAGTAGGCCACAGAGTGGCACAATGACACAGAGTGGAGGTCACGGCAGCAGCCACAGCAGCAGCATGAGGTCAGACAGTGGCACAATGACATTCTGGAGGTGGCAAAAACAGGAGTAGGCCACAGATTGGCACAATGACAGAGTGTGTAGGTCATGGCAGCAGCCACAGCAGCAGCATGAGGTCAGACAGTGGCACAATGACATTCTGGAGGTGGCAAAAACAGGAGTAGGCCACAGAGTGGCACAATGACAGAGAGTGGAAGTGACGGCAGCAACAGCATGAGGTCAGAGAGTGGCACAATTACATTTTGGAGGTGGCAAAAACAGGAGTAGGCCACAGAGTGGCACAATGACAGAATGGGGAGGTCACAGCAGCAGCCACAGCAGCAGCATGAGGTCAGACAGTGGCACAATGACAGAATGTGGAGCTCCCGTCAGCAGCCACAGCAGCAGCATGAGGTCAGGCAGTGGCACAATGACATTCTGGAGGTGGCAAAACAGTAGTAGGCCACAGAGTGGCACAATGACAGAGAGTGGAGGTCATGGCAGCAACCACAGCATCAGGTCAGTCAGTGGCACAATGACATTCTGGAGGTGGCAAAAACGGGAGTAGGCCACAGAGTGGCACAATGACAGAGAGTGGAGGTGACGGCAGGAGCAACAGCATGAGGTCAGAGAATGGCACAATGACAGGGTGTGGAGGTGATCGCAGCAGCAACAACAGCAGCAGCATGAGGTCAGACAGTGGCACAATGACACAGTGTGGATGTCACGGCACCAGCAACAGCAGCAGCAGCATGAGATCATAGAGTGTCACAATGACAGAGTGTGGAGGTGGGTGGCAATACCAGTCCCTGGTAAAGATGGTGGTAGGCAGATGGAGAAACTGTCAGCAGATTTGTGGCATCAGTGGATGGCGGCATCAGAATAGTGGCTGAGGCAGGTAGTTTGAACCCAGACTGATTTCTCACAGTTTGGGTGAGGCATCATGGCCGATGTAGTCTGACACCAAAGGCATTGGTGTGTGGAAATCCTGGCTGATCCACGCCTGATTCATCTTGACAAAGGTCAGTCGTTTCAAATTTCCCGTGGAGAAGCGGGTTCTCCTTGGGGTAATGATGGCCTCCGCCGCACTGAACACCCACCCTGATGCCACACTACTGGCCGGGCAGGATAGCTTCTCCACTGCAAACTCGGCAAGTTGCGGCCACACATCCAGTTTGGCTGGCCAGTAGTCCAGCGGATCTTCTAACTGGGGTGGCAGAGTGCTGTCCAAGTAGGCCACCACCCGTTGGTTCAGGGACTGTTCCAGGTCCTGCTGCTGCTGCTGCTGGCGACTGCCCTCCTCACTAGTAGGGTGAAAGAAGCTGCTCATCAGTGACTCCAGGCTTAGGTTGCTGCTGATGGAGCTGGTACTGCTCCTACCCCACCACCTTCCCCCAGCAGCCGCGGCAGTAGTACGTGAGCGCTGAAGAACCCCCCGGTCAGACTTGAAGAAGGAGGGACGATGCCGCACATAGGCAGCGGCCAACTGACTATGGAGACTTTCCCTATAGTATTTGAATTTGTCCTCCCTCTCAGCAGCTGGGAAAAAGGCTCCCATTTTGGACTGGTAGCGATGGTCCAATAGGGTGGAGAGCCAGAAGTCATCCCTCTGCCGGATGTTGACTATTCTGCTGTCACTAGCCAGGCAAATCAACATGCTGCGGGCCATCTGCACAAGTGACTCCGAGGGGCTTCCTGCCTCCATCTCCACCGTATACTGCTACGGTGCTTGCTGGTCATCCGCCTCGTCTTCCTCATCTCCATCTACCTCCTCCAGCTGCTCCTGCTCCTCCTCTCTTGTCACCTGGGTAGAAAATCCACTCATTTCACCAGAGAATGCTTCTGCTCCAATGTCCTCCTCCTCCTCCATTTCAGTCCCCACTGGACTCATGTGGCCACGAGATGTAGTCGCCACGTCTCCAGTCCCCTGCCCAGACAGATTTTTCAGCATCTGTTCCAGGACATGAAGCAGTGGAATGACGTTATTCATCCCGTAGTCCTGGCGACTGACAAATAACTTTGCCTCCTCGAATGACCTCAGCAAACGGCAGGTGTCACGCATGAGCTGCCACTGGCTGACATCAAAGTTACACAGAGGAGGACTCCTGTCCGTCAGGATCATCAAAAAATCGTTAATGGCCTTTCTCTGTACATACAGACGGTCCAACATGTGCAGGCTGGAATTCCAATGGGAGGAAAAATCGCATATAAGAGTGTGTTGGGGACGCCGTTCTGTCGCTGCAACTCGAGGAGGGTGTTCATGGCTTTGTAGGAATGGATGAAGTGCATGCACAGTTTCCTGGCCATTTTCAGAATCTTCTGAAGATCGGTGGAAGACTTAAGGAACCTTTTCACAACCAGATTGAACACGTGTTCCATGCAGGGCGCATGGACCATCCCTCCTCGGTGCAGCGCGGACACCATGTTACTCCCATTGTTCCTCACCTGTGTGACTTCGTTCGCCGAGGCAAGACAGGTGTAGAACTCCGTGACACCGCTATGCCCTACACATGTGGTATGATGGAGCAGTACTTGTGGAGGCTGAGATGATGGTGGTGGTGGAGGAGGAGGAGGCGGACATTGGCGCAGGAGCCATAGTTTGACAACGTGGAGGAGAAAGCGCCGTGTCCTGTCCAAGTTGTTGGTGTGCCTGGGCAGGAAGCACATTCACCCAGTGGACCGTAAAGGACATGTACTGGCCCTGACCGTAGTTACAGCTCCAGGTGTCCGCGCTGCCGGGCACCTTGGAACAAACCGATAAGCTCAAGGACTGGCTCACCTTCTGTTCTACATATTTATGAAGTGCTGGAACTGCCTTTTTGGAAAAGAAATTACGGCTTGGAGCTCTCCATCTCGGCTCGGCACAAGCCATTAGTTCTCTGAACGGTGCAGAGTCCACCATTTGGAAAGGGAGGGACTGCAGTACCAACAACTTGGTCAGGAGCACGGTCAGCTTCTGCACCTTAGGATGGTTGGACGCATACTGTTGTCTCTTTGCAATCGCCTCGTTGAACGACTGCTGGCGCCATGAGTAGCGAGGAGCAGGAGCATCTGGACCGGGAGATGATGGCAAAGAGAAACAGCTCCCTTCTGCAGAGGTGGTGGAGCCTTGACTGGCTGCAATGGCATGTGTGCCACTGGCCGCTGCTGTTGCTGCGGCGGCAGGATGGACCACCACATCTGAGCCACAGTTCTCCCAGGCCACCGGATGGTGAACCTGCATGTGTTGATGCAGGGCCGTGGTGCCAACGTTAGCTCCCTGGCCACGCTTCACTTTCTGCCCACAGATTCTACATATACCCATATTCGGCTCCTCCGGTGTCTTAGCAAAGAACTGCCACACCGCCGAGTATCTGATTTTACCGCCAATGCTCCGCACTGAGTGACTACTGCCGCCGCTGCCTCGCTGAGCCACTGTGCCGCTACTTTATTGGACCTGCGAAGTGGGTTTTCTACCCCGTGGCCGCTTGGCTCCCGACCTCACACTGCTGCTACCCTGCTGACTCACGGCCACACAACCCACTTGCTGGCTGCGCCCTCTTCTCCTAATGATGATGAAGCCCTTGCTTCACTCTGCTCCCAAGTGCGGTCGGCTATATCATCATCAATTTGTGTTTCATCGTCACTGCTGACCTCATCACCGGTCTTGGCATGCAGAGGCTGACCCCTCACAACATGACCTTCCATGCCATTCTCCACATCTATACTTTGCTGCCTACTGCAAGAAGCAGGGGATATTGGCCCCATTTCTTCGCTGCCAAGTAGCTGCTGACTGCCCTCCTCAAATTGTTCATCCTCGCTATATAGTGGCGCTGAGCCCAGACCCCATAGTAGATCTTTGACTGAGGGAACCGGATGGGATAGAGGCGGGTTGAGGACAGGTGAGGGACGCTGACCCGCTCCTGGGTCATGCCAACTAAGGGTTGTGTCTGACGTTCCCACCGACTCTTCATCTGGGAGGAAGTGGGTGACCTAGTCAACCAATCAAGAACCCTTGGGTTGCTGAACAACACACGGCTGCTAGATGACAGCAGCAATTCTGGCCTCATCGAGTGACCCCTGCTGCGACGTCCCCTTACTGTGCTGCGACCTGGGCCTGCTCCAGGAATGTTTGTGCCACTGCCACTCGCAGTTGAAGAGCCTGCCACCTCTCTGTCTGACATACTGTTTGTTCTAAAATGTACAGACACTGTTTGATGAAGATATCTGTATATAATAAATACACACCCTGTATTTGACTCCAAATGAACCCACTAACAAGCTTGGGTAACCCTTGGATATAAATTGCGCTCCACAAATGGCCATGAAAAATATAATTGTATGTGCCATATAAAAACACTGTGTATTTTACTGAATATAAAAGCACAAACAGGCTTAATTAACCTTAAAACGCCTTAAAACGGCGTGTATTTTACTGAACACAACAACAGAAAAACTTTTAATTAACATTATATTATGAATTATGCTACAGGCAAAATTTATTTTTTGGCTGTGAAAAAGAACGTTTCTTTTACTAAGTACAACTGCAGAAAAATATTTAGTTAACCCTTGGATGTAAATTGCGCAAAAGAAATGTGCTGCCAACAATTACCAGCTTTGTAGCGTGTTAAAACGGCGTGTATTTTACAGAACACAACAACAGAAAAACTTGTAATTAACCTACGGTTATGAATTATGCTACAGGCAAAATTTCTTCTTTGGCGGTGAAAAAGAAAGTTTTTTTTTTACTAAGTACAACTGCAGAAAAATACTTAGCTAATCCTTGGATGTAAATTGCGCAAAAGAAATGTGCTGCCAACAATTACCAGCCTTGTAGCGTGTTTTAAAACGGTGTGTATTTTACGGAACACAACAACAGAAAAACTTGTAATTAACCTCGGATATTTATTATGCTACAGGCAAACTTTCTTCTTTGGCGGTGAAAAGGAACGTTTCTTTTAGTGACCACAACAGCAGAACAACGCTTAATTAACCCCTGGATGTAAATTGCGCAAAAGAAATGAGCAACCAAAAATTAAGTGGTATTTGGATTGTAAAAACGCTGTTTCTTTAACTGAATAAAACAGGAACAGGCTTAGATAACCCTTGGATATTCAATGTGCTCAAGAACTGAACAGATAGCATTAAAATGTATATGCAGCTGCATTAGAAGCACACTGGACTTCAGTTCCAATACCCCACAAAATCAGAATTAGAGCGTAAGAGAAGCAGTCTCTGAGACAAGCTGTGACACCCCCCAAAAAATCGCTGCATAAAAGTCAGTTCTTTAGTGTGAGATATCATAAGCAGCAGCGGCAACACCTTCCCTAAAAAGCACAGTGAGAGGAGTGTGAGCAGCCAGCGTCGCACCCGGACTTATATAGTGTGGTGACGTCACAGAATCCCGCCGGTCTCTAATTGGCTTCATCTCTGCACATTTCATGTAGGCTACGCCTTACTTCCTGCCAAACTTCTTTGCCCCATATAACGCCATGTGCTCGCAGCCATTTTATCAATCAAAAACACACTTCGTTCCCGCAAATCACCCCAAAATTCGATTTCGTTCAGAATCAAAGTTTTTCTGAAATTCTAAACGAATTCCACTTCGTTAGAATCAATTCGCCCATCTCTAATCACAACTAGAGATGGGCGAATTTCTCAAAAATTCGATTCGGTCACTTCGCCGAATTTTCCGACAAAATTCGTTTTGGTCCGAATTACTTCGGCACGAATCGCGTTAAAAAACAGCTATTTCCAGGCTGCACAGAGCCTGCAGGGGGCTGTAGAACGTTGTGCCATGCTTAAATATGCAGAGGGAGCTTGGTTTGGTCTTCATACAATGTTGTGTTTTACTATGACACGCACATGACTGCCGCCGCTCTTAGAATCGCTTCACTCTAAAATTCCCTGGGCACTTAAGAGTAGTGTTGAGCGATTATTATCGACAAAGTTGAAATCGGTACAGTTTTTATAGTGATCGGATTTTTTAGATCATGCGATAATTTAGGTTAAAATCTGTGCATCATCTATTAAGATCATGCCTTTTTCGGCGCTCCCTGTAATTTTGGCGGCCAGCAAATCAGATTACAGAATAGAGCAGGGTGAGATGTGTGTGCGACGTCATGACTGGGATGTGTATGGTTGCGATTGGCTGGAAAAATCACATGACCTCGTTTTACATAGAACAGCGTTTCCTGTTCAGCCTCAGTGTCTCTCAGCGTCTCATAGCAGAAGGACGTGCGCTCTGCTTGTGTCCAAACAGCTCAGCGAAATTATTATATTTCTTCACAGAGAAACCTCTACTATTAGCTGTGATCCTTACAATTTAGTTAGATTAGAGATTGGAAGATTTTATATAGTTAGGTAGAGAATTTTAAAGGAGCATCTACCGCTGTAAAGTCACGGGGGGGGAGGAGCGGAGGGGAAGCCCCCGCGGACTAACACTGACAAGCTCTATAAAGAATACGGGAAAAAGTTCACCAAGACTTAGTGTAGACTTTTGCACGCAATAGCTTTATTTTTAACAGTTTTCTATGAAATATTTCCTGGATTTTGGGACCTGAACTTTGGGATACCATCTTTTTAGTAACTGCAGGCACTTTGTTAGTCAAAACTCCCTGTTATTATCAGTATACATTTCAAAGGTGTTATTTTCAATTTGCCCATTCCCCCTTTGTTGATATATCCCCCTTTGTATTTAAAAATTAGAATGCAAACACGGGTTAAGGTGCAAAAAATATTGCAATCCAATAAATTTCGATATGTTTTTTGATTTTGGCACTCAGCTTTGTTCATTGAGGACTTTGCATTTTAAATGTGAATACTGCAATTTTTTTACCCACCACGGGTAAATTTGATGGGCCCCAAAAAATCCCTTTTTTATTATCCAATCTTTCAGATACGTTTTTTTTCATTTTGGGCGGGCCCTTTTTTTGATAGATCTACTTTGAGTTAGATTGAATACACAATTTTTTAGTCACCACGGGTGAATTGATAGGTACCAAAAAAAACCTTTTTTTATCGAATAATTACAGATATGTTTTTTTTTTTATTTTGTGCACCAGCTTTTGATAAATCTACTTTGCAGTAAATTAAATACAGCAATTTTGTAGTCCCCGGGGTGAATTATGGGTCCCAAAAAAATCCCTTTTAATTACCGAATACTTTACAGATACTGTTTTTGCATTCTGCCAGCCCAATTTGTTGATAATCTAATTTGCAGTTAAATTTGAATCCAGCAATTGGTAGTTTTCCCACAGGTAATTGATAGGTCCCAAAAATACCTTTTTTTACCCAATACTTTACAATCTGTTTTATTATTTGGCGCAGGCCAGCTTTTTTGTAAATCTACTTTGCGTTAATTTGAATACGAATTTTTTAGTCACCAATTGAATTGATAGGTGAAAAAATCCCTTAATTATCCAATACTTACAGTACGGTTTTTTGCATTTTGCCCACCCAGATTTGTTGATAGAGCCCCCTTGCATTTAAATTTGAACCCCAAAATTTGGGTTGTTCCCACGGTGAATTGATAGGTGCCAAAAAATACCTTTATTTCCAAATAATTACGTACGGTTTTTTGATTTGGGCGCGGGCCCAGCTTTGTTGATAGACTATTTGATTTTAAATTTGAATACAGAAATTTTTGTAGCACCAAGGTGAATTGATAGGTGCCAAAAATACTTTTATTTCCAAAAACATTTCAATCTGTTTTTTCATTTTGGGCGCAGCCACTTTGTTGTAGATCTACTTTGGGCATTTAAAATTTGAATACAGCAATTTGTAGTCCCCACAGGAATTGATAGGTGCCAAAAATACCTTTTTTATCCAAATACATAAGTACGTTTTTTTTGCCTTTTCCCATCCAGTTTTGTTGATAGAGCCACCTTGCATTTAATTTTTTGAATCCAGCAATTGTGTAGTTCCAAAAGGTGAATTGATGGGGCCCAAAAAAACCTTTTTTTACCCAAAACATTACGATACTTTTTTTTTTTTATTTTTGGCGCGGGCCAGCTTTTTTGATAGAAACTACTTTGCATTTAAAATTTTGAATACAGAAATTTTTGGTAGTCCCCAAGGTAAATTGATAGGGCCAAAAATACCTTTTATTACCGAATACATTTCAGATACGTGTTTTTTCCATTTTGGGCGGGCCGCTTTGTTGATAATCTACTTTGCACATATTTGAATCCAGAAATTTTTTTTTTGATTTGGGGGTTTTGAAATGTGATTTCCCGTTTTTAATAAGAGACTTCCCCAAAATCTTCCATACCTTCTAAAATTTTTTATATTTGAACATAGAGCAAATTTCAGGTGAAAACAGAAAAAGGGGGGGAACATGGGGGTAGATGTACGAGAAAGGTGCCCCTTTCCCGTGCGGGCGACAACACCATGCCGGGGATCATCGTTGCAGGCCCGTCGGGCCTTCTCGTGGGTCGGGGCCCTGGAATCTCATAACAACAGCGTCCCCAATATGGTTAAGCAACCGGCATCCAGCAGCCCTTATCCTCGCCCCTCCCACCCGGCCACAAATGTCCATAAGCATCACCAGCATCCGCCCAAACATAAAGCAGCCCAAAGTCAATCGTGTACCCCCCCACGGGGATAATCCATTTTCTGAAGATTTTTTTGATGACAAATGGGGTTTGGGGGGTCAGAAGGCATGAAAAAAGATAAGGGGCCAAAGGGGTATTTTCTCTGCTCTAAAGCCCAGTTACTGATCCCATCGGGGAGGAAAGGAACCCGGGCCCAATCGGCAAAAATCCCGGGGGTCGGCAATTGCGTCCCTCTTGTTTTGTCCCCCCAGCCCCTGGATGCAAATTCAGGACGACCAAGTAAACCTGTGTTGATGATGATAATGATGACATTGCGGACCCAACGTGGTCTTTTCACAAATTTGCTTGCGAGCGTTTCATCACTGGACGAGGGGGAAGACGATGGGGTAGTTTTCCGTACGGGTTTCCGCCTCAAAAGGGAGAGGGCGGTCGCAAACCCGCTGAATGATTCCCCCAGCCAGGC
Organism: Phyllomedusa bahiana; assembly: GCA_025379985.1. Classification (NCBI taxonomy): domain Eukaryota; kingdom Metazoa; phylum Chordata; class Amphibia; order Anura; family Hylidae; genus Phyllomedusa; species Phyllomedusa bahiana. Next base: position 4,380 of record JAODAL010013394.1, on the reverse strand, counting down.
CCCCCGAAAACCCCGCTCCCGCTTATCCCGTAAAAAAGGTCCAGACCTCTAAACCTGGCCTTCTTTCCCCAAGCCCTGATCCCCCCGGATGTCAAAAGCCCCTTTTGGCCTAAACCATAAGTAAGGCAAAAACCCTTGGTGGTTAACCACCCCCAAAAATGTCTAGCCCACATGCAGCATGCATGAGTTGAAATGGAGGCAAAACTTGGGCCCAAAAAGGCCAACCAGCGGGCCCTCCAACCACTGTCCACACCCCTGTCCCGCCTCCTCCTCCCCGCCACCACCAAGTTTCCTCAGCTGCCCTGTCCTTCAAGTCTGTAGGGTTCAGCCTCCGCTTCAGCCCCCCTCGCCCGAGAACCGCCACACCCCAGGACCCACCCAACCCCTTCCCTTCCGCCAGTTTGACGACCTGAAATCATAAAAGGGGCCGTCTAGCAGCCACCTTCTGTCTTCCATTTTTGGGGCAGAAGAACACTTTAACCCAAAAACCACCCAAACCCAAAAAGCCTGAAGTGGGCATTCCCAGGCTTTTGGCCTTGGGAAAAATGTTCCTTTTCCGCGGGTGGATACAGAGGGGTTCCCCCACGTCATGGCCCTTGCCTCCCCCCAATCCCAGTGCCAACGGGCATTTCTTTGCCAGAAAACGCGTTGTCTTCATCTGGGGGGAAAAATCCATTCACCACCGAACAGGGACAAAAGCAGGGCCAAGGCCGCTTATCTCTGTGAAGCCACTGGGGAGCTGGGTGGACCCCTGGGGTGGGTGGTCTCAGGCCGGCCAGCTTTTAAAAAAACCGGGGGTGGTGGGGGGTTCTTTTTCCCCCAAGGTCCTTGGGGGGATCACGTGCCCAAGAAACCAGGCCCGTGTTGAAATTAATTGTCTTGGAGCCGTCCACACACGGTCGGGGGCTGTGGACGGGCTCTCCCAACGAGACCGAGCGTGTGGGTGCCAAGAACCTTGTCCAGGCAAGGGGTTTGGGAGCGTAATGGGCGAAAACTGTGGCCGCCCAAAATCGGGGAGGGAAACACATCCCCTTTCCCGGACATGTCATGAACCTTTCGTCCAAAAATTTCTAAAGAGTCCCCGGGCTGGACTGCCTGCTAGGAAGGCTCAAGCTAAGTTGCACTTCCCCGTTTGCCCCTGCTTCGTCCCGCCGGCTGCGTTGCGCAAACCTTGGGCCCCCCCGTCAACCCTCTCATTGTTGACGTGGCAACACCTGGAAGCCCCGGATTTGGGAGCAGCGCAAAAGCCATTACGCGTACGAAGTGACACATGGTTTTGACAAACGCGGGGCGGACCTCGGGGTGGGTTTAGCACGAAGTGGGGGCAGGGGAAAGCTTCACCCTTCTTGCCAGTTTTTAAGAAGCCACCAAAATGGTCAGGGGACATTGTGGGATCTTAGTTCTGGGAAAGATTGTTGGAAACCTGAAACAAAGGTCCCCCAGCGACGGAGGAGGAGACGGACCAGATGCGGGCACGGACCTTTCCTTTCCCCAAATACAAACCCCACATTTCACAATTTCATCGGTCTTCTTAGGGATGGTTGGGGTCCCGATGTGCAAGGTGGGCATCAGCCTCAGGGGGCACATTCAGGAAGTCAGGGCTGTGTGAAGCTGTGCCGGAGGCAGCGGAGGGGGAGGAGGAGGGGGTAAATTTAAAACCCCATGTTACCCGGCCCTGCCTTGGAAAGAGGTTTGGGGCGATTTGAGGCGGGGGAAGATGAGGGAAATCATTTGCTAGTGCCCCCCAACCCCGAGGCTTGGGAAATCAAGGGTCCTCTCTCACATGATGCTTGGATGCTCCATTTCCTCCAACAGATCCTGCATTTTAAAGGGCCCCAAAATGAACAACATTATGGGTGGGCCCCCCCCTGGATCCCGGGAAAAAACAAAATCAGCACTTTCCTTCCACCCACCAAAAAAAGAAAATGCAGGAAATGGAACCTTGCTGTTGATCAAAAGGGGGACATCTTTGCGTCTGCTTCACGTTCCCCCAAAAGTCACGGTGGAACAGATCGCGACGTGAAGCATAAGTCCAATAGGCGACGGCAGCACAACAAGGTGGCAGAAAAAATGGGTGATCTTGCAAACTTTTTTTTTCCACCTCCCAAGGTGCAAAGAGGGCACACACCCAAACACAAGATGCTTAGATCTTGGTGCGGACACTGCTCTCAACACCCAGTTTTTGTATGTGTTCCGGACCCAAAGACTTCTGGGTATCCAAAATGGGCGAATGGGCCCGAGCTGGCTGTCACGCCATAGAGGTGTTGTCCGCCCCGCCCAGCTATATCTGGCGGACCCTTTAGCCAGCTGGAGGAGTCATTACAGACAAACGCATCCGGGTTTCCAACATAAGTGGATCTTGATTTCATCAAGATGAATCAGGCATGGGGTCTCTGATGATGTTGTGGCTCCAATTTCCGAGGTCCCAATTAGTTGCCGGTTATTCAATTCCCCCCCCAAAAAGAAAAGGTCCCCTTGAAAAATGTTTTTTAAAAAGATCATTTTTTACTGCAATTTTTTTTTCTCTTTTTCCCCCCCCTTCATTTTGCGGTTTTGCTGTGAGGGGATGTAAAAGACAGCAAAGGTTTTAGACAACACCGTATTCCATTTACTCCTTTTTCTTAAGAATTTTGCATTTTCAATGGTTTTTGAGGGCAGTTTCTGTGAGATACAGCTTTAATTTGGGCCTTTGGGAAAGAAAGTGGGTTTTAAGTGGCATTTCTCCCCCCAATTATTAATAGTGGGTGAAAGTATATTTTATAATTTTTGGGCATCTGCTTTAAAATGCAGCAAAATACAGGTCCTATTATAAAAAAAATGTTGTTTTTTAACAGACTTTTGTTTCACAATTGTCCCAAATGGGTCAAGGGTCATGCTTTGAATTTTTGGGGGATTTTGCTTTTAAATGCAGTTACTACAGGTCTATTTTAAAATTTTTTTTTTTCTAACAGACATTTGTTCTTCCAATTGTCAAAAGGCCCAAATGATGGTGCTGTCAAAACAGGAATAGGAGGACACTGTTTTGAAACAATTTCAAATGGTTTTTTTGCAAATCTTTAAAATAGCTATCAATCCCTGATTGAGAAACCCATTTTTAAAACAATTAAAAAAAGAGAAAAAGGAGATTTGGGATTCCACCTTTTTAAAAAGTGTTTTCTAAATTTAAATACAAAAAATTTCATGTACAAAATAGATGGTAAAAAAAAACCCCCTGAATTTTACAAGGGGGTACAGGAAAAATTGACCCAAAGTAGGTTATTCAAGGACATGGAGTATGGAGCACGGGCCAGAACAAAGTACGAGACAATTTCCCCCCAGCACGTTTTAGTAAAAAAAAAAAAGAATGCCAAGAAAAACACCTGGGTGGAACAGGACGTTAACCACCATATTCCCGTGAAGCTCAAATTTGGTCCGCAAATCATAGGAGGGGGAGCCACCCAAAGAGGGACAGTTTATGTCCTGAAACAAAATGGTGGGGTTTAACACTCCTTTTCCCGACACTTTTTAATCTTTGGGGCAGACAGGTTTAATGGTCATCTGCGGACGGACAGATAAGTTAATTCCAGTTCAATAAAATGGTGTTTCAAAGTCCCTTTTCCCCCGGGACTTTTTAATTTGGGGGGCAGACAGGATAATGGTCATTCTGCGGGAAAAGGCAGTTAGTCAATGTCCAGTTCAACTAAAATGGTGGTTGAAAACCCTTTTTCCGGCACTTTTAAATTGGGGGTCATGCAGTTTGGGGCCATGCTGTGGCCCAGGAAGGTATATCAATTCCAGTGAAACTAAAAAAGGTGGTGAAAGATCCTTTTTCCGCCTTTATAAATGTGGGGTCAGCAGGTTTGGGGCCATGCTGTGGCCCAGGACAGTAAAGTCAAAAGTCCATGAAACTAAAAATTTGGTTCAAAGACTCCCTTTTTCCGCATTTTTTAAATTGGGGTATGCAGGTTTGGGGTCTCTGTGGCCCAGGAAGTATATCAATGTCCCCGTAAATAAAATGGTGTTGAAAGACTCCTTTTTTTTTTTGGCACTTTTTAAAAGTGGTGGTCATGCAGGTTTGGGCCATGCTGTGGCCCCGGGGCAAGAAGTCAATGTCTGTTGAAACTAAAAAGGGGTTAAAGACCCTTTTCCCGGGACTTTTGAATCGGGGGTCATGCAGGTTTGGGGCCATGCTGTGGCCCCGGGAATTATATCAATCCAGTTAACTAAAATGGGGTTTTAAAGACTCCTTTTTCGGCACTTTTAAATCTGGGGGGCAGCAGGGTTTTGGGGGCCAAGCTGCGTTCCCGGACAGGGAAATTTAATTCCTTCAATAAGATGATGGTTCAAAACATACTGCCTTTTGCCACTTTTTTAAATTTGTGAGTGAAAGCAGGTTTAAGG
>JAODAL010013393.1:0-91505 GCA_025379985.1 Phyllomedusa bahiana | reverse complement strand
CGGCACCAAACAAAATGGCAGACATCTTCATTCATTTTCATTTTTCCAATACATGTTTTACATTTAAAGTTTTTGTGAGCCAAGGCCTTTTAATTTCATAGTTTCATAGTTTGTAAGGCCGAAAAAAGACAAGACACGACGTCCATCCAGTTCAGCCTGTTGTGCTAAGGTGTTGATCCAGAGGAAGGCAAAAACCCCCAATGAGGTAGAAGCCAATTGTCCTCATTTTATGGAAAAATTCCTTACCGACTCCAATCTGGCAATCGGAAAAATCCCTGGATCAATGACCCCTCTCCTGAATCCTAGACACTATAACTTGTTATATTATTACGCTCCAGAAATGCATCTAAACCATTTTTTAACTCCGTTATTGAATTCACCATGACAAGTCCCTCTGGCAGAGAGTTCCACAGTCTCACTGCTCTTACAGTAAAGAATCCCTTTCTATGTTTATGTAGAAACTTTCGTTCCTCAAGACGTAGAGGATGCCCCCTTGTTCTAGATACAGTCCTGGGTATAAATAAATCTTGGGAGAGCTCTCTATATTGACCTTTGATGTATTTAAACATATTTATTATGTCCCCCCGAAGCCGTCTTTTCTCTAAACTAAATAACCCTAATCTTGCTAATCTTTCTGGGTACTGTAGTCCACCCAGTCCTTTTATTATTTTTGTTGCCTGCCTTTGTACCTGTTCAAGCTCTACAATGTCTTTCCTGTGCACTGGTGCCCAAAACTGTACACATATTCCATGTGTGGTCTAACCAGTGACTGTGTAATGGGAGAATAATGTTCTCATCATGTGCCTCTATGCTCCTCTTAATACACCCCATGATCCTTTTTGCCTTGGCAGCTGCTGCCTGACACTGGCTGCTACAGTTAAGTTTACTGTCCACTAGGATTCCCAAGTCCTTCTCCAGTCACTTTTACCCAGCGTTTTTCCATTTAACATGTAATCATGTAATGGATTTTTCCTCCCCATGTGCATAACCTTGCATTTATCTGTATTAAACCTCATCTGCCATTTCCCTGCCCAGGCCTCCAACTTATCCAGATCCCTTTGTAATAACACATTATCCTCTATTGTGTTGATTACTTTACAGAGCTTAGTATCGTCTGCAAAGATTGATATTCTACTGTGTAATCCCTGTGTAAGATCATTAATGAAAATGTTAAAGAGGATAGGGCCCAATACTGACCCTTGTGGTACCCCACTAGTAACAGGGATCCAGTCTGAGTATGTACCGTTAATTACTACCCTTTGTTTTCTATCAGTGAGCCAGTTGCTTACCCATTTGCACACATTTTCCCCCAGTGGAAGCATTCTCATTTTATTTACCAACCTTTTATGTGGCACCGTATCAAATGCTTTAGAAAAATCTAGATATATGACATCCAGTGCCTCACCCTGATCCAATCTGGCACTGACTTCCTCATAGAAGCTGATGAGATTAGTCTGACAGGACCGATCCTGTCATGCTGGAACGGCGTTATACATTTATTTTCAGTGAGATACTCCAGGATAGCATCTCTGAGAAAACCTTCAAACATTTTACCTACAACAGAGGTTAAGCTTACCGGCCTATAGTTTCCTGGATCTCTTTTTGACCACTTTTTTAATATTGGCACCACATTTGCTATGCGCCAATCCTTTGGGGACATCACCCCGTTATTAGGACAGTCCATAAATATTAAGAATAGGGGCTATCTATTGACATCAATTAATCTCTTTAGGACACGTTGGTTGTCTGCCATTTCTGGACCTGGGATTTTGTCTATTTAACACACCTTAAGGACCAGCCTCGTTTTTGCCCTTCCTGACCCCAGCCGATTTTTGAAATCTGACATGTGTCAATTTTTGTGATGATAACTTTTTGACACTTTTACCTTGCATGTGATTCAGAGAATGTTTCTCGTGACACATTGTGCTTTAAGTTAGTAAGAAATTTTTATCCATACAATCCTTGTTTGTTGTGAAAAATACTAAAATTTCATGAAAATTTGGAAAAATTTGCGATTTTGAAAGTTGCAAAAATTTCTGCGTGCAAGGACAGAATAATTATTCACCACAAAATAGTTTATAAACTAGCATCTACTTATGTCCACTATAGGGAGTTAGGGCATAATTTTTTAAATTGTCTTTTTTTTTTTTTACGACATTAGGTGGGCTTAGAAAATTTAGTAGTAATTTCTCAAATTTTCAAGAAAATTTGGCAATATACAATTTTTTTAGGGACCACTTCCAGTTTGACATGGCTTTGAGGGGCCTGCATGTTAGATACCCCAATACGTGACGGCATTGAGAAAATGACCCCTTAACGTAATTTACAACACTATTTAGAAGTTCATAAACCTTCAGATATTTCACAAAAATAAACTCAAAGTGGAGGTGAAATATCAAAATTTCACTTTTTGCAGATTTTCAATATTTATCCATTCTTCACGTGGAATACGGTAAATGTGACTAGGTAAATGCAACTTAATATCAATTCCCCCAGGTCTGCCGTTTTTAGAAGATTATCCCTTATGTCGGCCTAGTGCCATTATTTTGGCCTCAACCATAAGCCCCCAGAATAGGAGGAGCACTACTATACTAAGGGGTCTTTCATTTTCAATACGATTTTATTTAGCGCATTTCAGGTTTGGGGACACCCTATGGTGCTAAAACTTAAGTAAACACCCCCTAAATAGAACTGGCATATGGACAAACTACACCCCTTAATGAATATATCCAGGGGTGCATTGAGTATATAGGACCCCACAGGTGATTACAAATTTTTTTTAGAATAAGGCTGTGAATATTCAAAAACATTTTTTTTCAAATAATCTGCAATTTTAGCTTCAAATGTTTCCATATATACAAGGAATTCCTGGAAAAAAAGAACCCTAAAAACTTTGATTAAGCATTTCCTTCCAAGTTCGGCAATACCTTACCTGTGGGTGTAAACTGCTGTTTGGGGCGCATGGCAGGGCGTATTAGGGAGTGAGCCGCTATTTGGCTTTTGGAACGCAGATTTTGGTGGGGCCATGTCGCATTTGCAAGCCCCCAAAGCTAGCAGAACAGGCGAAACCTCTCCAGTAGTAGCCCATAAGTGGGATTCAACACATCAGGAGATCTCATCTAGGGGATGTACTGTGCATTTTGGATCGCACAGGTATGTTCCTAGTTTTTTTTTAGCATTGGGCATAATGAAATTGGGCGCGGAAAAAAGCAGTTCGGTCATTGTTTTTTGAGTTTCAATTTTACAGCATTCGCCGTGCAGTGTAATTCGCTGTGATAACTTTTACTATGGGGTCAGTACAATTACAATTGATATTAATTTTATATCGTTTTTTCTGTTTTATTACTTTTAACAGTAGAAATACTGTCTATAAAAAATTTGCGTTTTTCATGTTGTCCTATTCTGACAGCCATAACTTTTTTATTTTGCTGTGTGCAGAGCTGTGTAGGGCTTGTTTTTTGTGGGAGGAGTTGAAGTTTCTTATTGGTACCCACAATTATGGGAGTGCATTTGTTGCTATGTTCATGGTTTATTAAGGTTTTTTCTGAGATGTTTTGGAACCTAAATACAGACAATCTTGGTAGTTGTTTTTTATTTTTATTTTTTATAGCGGTCACTTACGGTATTTCAAGACATGCTAGCTTTATACAGCAGGTCAATTACGATTACACCGATTACCCAATTTGTTATTTTTTTATGTTTTTACTGCTTTTATACATTACAAAAACACTTTTATTAACCAGGAAAATACGTTTTTGCATCGCCATAGTCTGAGAGCCATAACTTTTAAATTTTTTGTGCTTGGAGCTGTGTAGGATATAGGGACTTGTTTTTGCGAGATGAGTTGACATTTTTTATTAGTATCATTTGTGGGGGGACATGGCTTTTTGATTGCTTTTAATCCATTTTTTGGAAGGCAGGTGTGAAGAAAATACTGCAATCCTAGTAGTGTTTTTTATTTTTATTTTTAACAGGGCTCTCCTGTGCAGTAATACCATGATAAAGTTAGCTTTACTCTTTGGGACGCTAGAGGGGGGGGGGGTTATGGTGATACCCTATTCTATATAGTTTTTTTTATGTTGTAAGCACTTTAAAAAAAAGAAAAGTGTTTTTAGTGAGCTAAAACAATATTTATGCATCGCTCATCTTCTGAGAGCTGTACATTTTTTACTTTTTCCGTATACAGAGCTGTATAATGGACTTTTTTTTTGGCGGGATGAACGGGACGTTTTTAATTGGTACAAACTTTGGCATTTTAGGAGTTTTTGATCGCTTTTTATTCCATTTTATGTGCTGCGGGATGAAACACATAATCTTAATCTGTGATTGTTTTTTTTTTTTTTTTACGGCGTTCACGTACGGTTAATTAAACATGACAGATTTATAGTGCAGATCGTTACACACGTGTGATACATAATATGGGTAACTTTATTTATTTTTGATCTTTTTTTGGGAGATTGCGTTTGTAAAGGGGGAAAAGGGCGGTGTACGTATTTTATTTTTATTTTTCGTGTTTGTGTTTTACTTTGTTTTTCACTTTTTTTATCTTTTTTTCACTTTTTCACATTATTATTTACTTTTCCCTCCATTAGGGGTGATTTGATATGAGAGATCTTTAGCATCTCTCATTCAATAGGAATCAGTGCATAGCTTGTTGCTAATGACTGGTTCTTATGACAACTTTCAGTCCACGATGCCGGGCCATGCCCAACAGGAACGGCCGGGCATCGTGACGTCACAGACAGCACGGAAGGCATTCTCTGCCTTCCGTGCTGTCCTTTTGTACAGAGGGAAGGGTAGTCTGCACGGATCGTGCGATCCGTGCGCTGCTGCCGCCGTCAGGGACGAGGAGGGAGCGATCTCTCCTTGTTATGCGACCCGATCGTCGCGATATTAAGGGGTTTAACCGCACCCCCCCCCCCCCCCACCGAGCGATCACGGGGTCGGGGCCGACGCTGCGGGATGTCAGCTGTAATATACAGCTGACCCCCCGCGCGATGCGCGAATTGTTTAGATTTCGCGCGACCCTGGGGACGTACCCCAAAAGTCCGGTGCTTTTAAACCCCCAAAAACGACCTGGACGTATGGATTGTCTAAGGTCGTTAAGGGGTTAATTTCTAAGACGGGCTGCATTTTCCCTGGGTTAGAAAAGAAATTTTAAAGTTGGAGGTTTTCCTCCCCCTCTGTTCAAAGGAAGCTCATCCTCCTCGGTAAATACAGTGGAGAAGAAATTTTTAAAATTTGGTTTTTTTTTCTCATCGCCCTTTACTTTCCCCCTCAGTTTTTTCATGGGGCCCAACATTTTCTTTTTTTAATCTTTTTATTTTATATAGTTAAAAATTTTTGGGGTTAGTTTTTCTTTCTATGCAATTGTCTTTCCCGTTCCCTTTGCTTCCTTTTCTTTATTTTAACACTTTTTTTTTTTCCCCTATAGTTTTTTTGCGCCTCTTCATGCCCCCCTTTTTTGTAGGTAAACGCTTTTTTTTTGTTTTTTATTCCCTTTTTTACATCTCTGTTGACCCCTTTGGGTTTTTCTTTTTAAATTTTTTTTATTAAATGGGTATGCCCCTTTAAAGTGGTAGCTAGGTGTTTTTAAAAATATCCCTTTTTTTATTTGTTTGCCATATTTAACCCCTTGCCCCAGTCAATATTTTTAGGGCCCCCCAAGCAGATTAAATTAGCCTTCCTAAAAATTTAGTGTTTTTGTGGCTCCTGCAAAAAACTCTATTTAGGTTTAAACGGAAATTTATTATTTATGGGCACTATTCCCTAGGTGCCCTCAACCTGAACCTTTGTTACTCTGTCAGGTCTATTTTGTCAATATTTAAATTTTGAAGGGCCCCTTTTTCCCCTTAGTCGGTTTTGCACCATTTGGCAAAAAGGTAATTAATATTGTTTTTGACAAAAAAACCCCGTTTCCTTTGTGAGAGTACAGGTTTCAATTCCCCCGTGATGTTGGTGTTAAGTCGCCATAATAATAACCTCATTTTTAGCCCCTCATCTATTTGCCTGAGGAGTACTTCTTCCATGGGTTTGTTATTTTGGGGGTCTATAGCAGATCCTATTAGAATTTTAAAACCCCCCATGTATATTTACCTTAATGTTTCCCACCGTTCATTCCCTATACCTTATTTTCCCGCAGTTTTTGAAGGTTTTTTTACATAGAGAAGACACCTCCCCCTTTGGTCTTTAGGGCCTTTCCAAATAGACTGAAACCCCTGCAATTTAACCCCAGTCGTAGTTCGCCACCAAGTCTCATTTTCCCCCATTGTCTATTTTTTTCAGCATTAATAATTCTAGTTATTTATTTTTTTGGTAGACTCCTGGCATTGGTCAGATGAAATTTTTGAGATTTTCCGTTTTTTATTCCTTTCCCCTGATTTTTTATCTATTCCATACCCCTCCCTCCATCCCCCCTGTTTTTTCCTATTCCCCAGCTCTCTACTTCACTATCTTGCAGTATATGTGTAGTTACCTCCCCCCCAGTCCTAGTTTAAAATATTCCCCCAAATTCCCGGCCATTTTGTTTTCCCCAATACAGTGCACCTCCCCCCTTTAGGGGCGCCCCCTCCCCCAGCTAGAGTTGTAGCCAGACAGAAAGTCAGCCCCGTTCTAAAAAACCCAAACCTTTTCCTCACCCCTGTTTGAGCCACTTATTTACCCTTGATCTCCCCCTGCCCCTTTGGTGTGGCCCCTGGAAAAGGTAATATTTTGAAAAAAAATTACCTTGGAGGTTTCCCCTTTCCCCTTGAGTTTTGGCTAAAACCTGAAATCATTTTAAGGGGGCATCCACCCACCTTTAATTGTCATTGGTGCCAAATGTGGACTGGGCGCTGGATTCTCCCCCCCCCACCCAGCATCTGTCAACCCATCCGCGATTGCGAAACTCGGGCCCCCCGGTAAAAAATACTGTTCCACGATCCGGTTTTTTGTGGGAGATTGCCTGTTGTGCCCCCCTTTAAAAGGTCCCCAAATAACTAGCACCTGTTAGCCGACCCGCACTCCCATTCCCCATCTTCTGGGCAGACAGGGGGAGTGTTTTATGCCAATGCTATTTCTGAGTGATTCCCCTTCATTTGCCAATCTTAAAATTTTTTTTGGGGGTACCCCGACAGGCTGCCCCACTGAACTCTTTCCCTTCCCCTTTTTCTAAACTGTTACCAGTGCGCCCCCTGTTTTGCACCTCCTTACCCCCCTCCCAAAATCTCACTGGAGTGATTGCCCCCGTGAGCAGCAAACTCGCTTCAAGTTGGCAATGGATTCAGTGTTGCCACTGCTCATTTAGATCGGATACGGGTTCTAAATGTGCAGTTGGGGCAAAACATCTTGCACAGCAGTATGCCCCTCGGGAAATGTTGTCAAGGAAAGGCATACATTGCCAGGTTGTGCATGGACAGCATTTTTCAAAATGGAAATCATGGGGATTTTTACCCAAGGGGATATCAAAAAACAAAATAATAAGTTTAAAACAATTCTGTCCCCTCTAAACTCTCCCAAAACTTTAAATCTCTCAATGTCAAGTCTCCCCACTTAAAAAAAAAAACACTTTAAGGGGAAAACCCCCCACTTCGAGGGAAAAAATCGTTCACTCGCTCAAAAATTTTCAGCTTTAAACCTTTCCCCCTGCTGTTTGGGCTGTGCTGCAAACTCTCTTTCAGAAGCAAAAAGCAAAAAAATTTACAACAAGAAACGTTTCTAGCTTGTATTCATGCTGTCGTATAAAGGGCCGTGGTTTGAAAAGGGAATTTTAAAAATTTTGGATTTAGGGGCCATTTTGAATTTTCCCCGGATTAAAATTCGGGCCCCTACTGATTTTAATTTTAGTGCTAAAAAAATACATTTTTGTTTTTTGACTCCTTCCCTGTCATTTTTTCTCTCTCTCTCTCTCTCTCCCATATATATATATTTTATATATATATATATTATATATATTTATTTATTTGTAGAAATTTGGGCCCGACAAAATTAAACCCTTTCAAAACTAGTATAGTTAGGTTCCCTCAAATTTTCAAATTAAACAGGTTTTTGGATTGGGCTGGTTTTGGAGGTATTTGGGGGGGGGGTGGGGGGGTGGATTTAAAAAAATTTCTTTCCCGGGTGGAGAAAATTGGAGTTTTCTAGATGCATGAAAACTAGATTGACATCTTTATCCTAGTCCTGGTTCTGATCCAACTGAGTTACCCCCCCCCCCCTTGGAAAAATATAATTGTTCTGAAGCCTAGTGATTTTTTATTTTGTTTGCTGATGTTGTTTAGTGTTGATTTCTTTTACATTATTATATTAAACTTGTATTCACTTAAATGAGTTTTGCCTGATCACATTCTCGCCCCGCTTTAGTCTTTGTGCTCAAAAAGGGGGCGTGTGTGATTTGTTTGAATTGCTTCATGTAAACCCGCGGATGACATCACCATGTCTTTCTCTCTCTCGTAAAAGATAGGTCGTTTATGTACAAAGCGGGGTGGTAGTTTCATTGGGGCTCAGAGGAAAAGTTTTTGCCTCCAGCACAAGGGCCCTGGGGTTCCAAATCTCTGTAGCCCCAAACCTGTGGATTTTTTTTCTCTTTTCAATGCAAATCTCATTTAGGTTTTTTTAATATTTATTTTGCCTGTTTGAAAAATTTACAAAGGAGTGCAGAGGACAGGAGTAAAATGAGAGCACCTGGGGCTGTTCTTTGTATTTGCAGTTTGGGGCTACTACCTTTCTTACTTTTCTTTCCCTTTTACATTTTCAGACCCCAAACAAATTCTTAAATTTTGGCCCGTGGCTGCCCCTGACTACTCTCCAGTTCAGTCATCAGTGCTGTATTATGCTGCCAGATAGTGATTATGATCATTCAATTCCAAACCTCCTTGCAGGCGTTCCTGGAGAATAAGGATTCTTTGGTTGCCCAACTTACTTTAGTGAGCACAGGGGCTGTTACCCACAGGGTTTCCCCTATCTTAAGTGTTACCCGTAAAAACAAATTAAAATTAAATATTTTATATATATATATATATTATTTTTAAAATTATATATATATATTATATTTATATTATAAAAAAAAGGGGAAAGAAAGAGGGGGTGCACAAATGGGGTAGTACGTTTGGTATAAAACATATAGAAGTGAGTATTTTAATCTACTCACCTGTTTGAGTTGCTCTTAGGGCGACATGTATGAACGTGCTTTTCGCCTGTTTTTTGGAGTAAGCTGCGCCTCTTGGCCCGAATCCCCCTGTCGGACGCAGGGATGCAGGGTTAGGTCCCACCCGTTCGCCACTTTCAGCTGCGCCTCTCGTTTTACACATCAGGACAACTTCGGCCCAATTTATTATCATTTGATTTTGGCCATGTACAGTTTTATTTCAGATTGCATTAAAAAAACCATAGGAGCTTTCGCTCACTCTCCCATTGGTCCACATAAACCCCGGCCTTTTTAACTTACCCAAATCACAAACAGAGCTCGCTCTGCATTTCTTTTCCCATAGAACTCTATGAGAAAGTAGCTCGCGCTCTGATTGGCTAAGCTGGACGACCCCCCGCTAGTCAACCAATCAGCTGTTTTCTGCCTTTTTACTGTATTTTGAAACTGTCCCGCCTTTGAATTTTGATTGGCCCAATATTTCCCCATAGGTTGAATGGGCTCCCTGTCGCTCCTATTCTGATTGGTAAATTCTCCTCCATAGGTTAGAATGGGCCACGTCACTCCTATTCTGATTGGCTGGTTTATGCCAACCAATCAGAATAGCTTAAACAATTACTGTACAGAATTACTGTATTTCCCGGCAATTCTCTCTATTGCAATTCCTTATGTAGCGCCGGTCTCGGCGACAAACGCGTTGTTGGGGTTTTTAACTGCTTTATTTTTTTTGAAGGTTTCAGCGCTTTATCTAATAATGATTTACACTTAATAAAAATGATTTTTTTATTCATACTCCATGCCGCACGGCGCTGAAAGCTGAGATTGCATTGCGCCGATCTCTCCATAAACTACAATGGGAGAAGTAGCTCGCGCTCTGATTGGCGAGATAGCCAAGCCCCCGCTAGGCTCAACACAATCAGCTCTTTTCTCCTTTTTACTGTATTTTGAACTGTCCCGCCTTTGATTTTGATTGGTTCAAACTTCTATAGGATATAATGGGTCTTTGTCGCCCTATTTTTTGTTGGTCAATTCTCCTCCATAGTTTTTAATGGGTCTTTGTCGCCCCTTTATTCTGATTGGTCAATTCTCCTCCATAGCTTCTAATGGGTCTTTGTCGCTCCTATTTGATTGGTGGTTTATGCCGACCAATCAGAATAGCTTTACCGAATTTGAATTACTGTTTTTTTCCCCGGTAATTCTTTCTATTGAAATTTCCCGATGTAGGCCGGTCTCAGCGACAAACGCGTTGTTCGGGATAGAATTGATTTATGTTTATAGAATGTTTGAGCTCTTTTTCAGAGAATATTTTACTAGTGTTGAGCGATTATTATCGACAAAGATGAAATCGACACAGTTTTTATGTTGATCGAAATTTTTAGATCATGCGATAATTTAGGTTAAAATCTGTGCATCATCTATTAAGTTCGCCCCCTTTCGGCGCTTCCTGTCATTTTGGGGGCCCAGCAAATCAGCTTACAGAATAGAGCAGGGTAGATGTGTGTGCGACGTCATGACTGGGATGTGTATGGTTGCGATTGACTGGAAAAATCACATGACCTCGTTTTACATAGAACAGCCCTTTCTGTTCATGATCAGTGTCTCTCAGCATCTCATAGCAGTAGGACGTGCGCTCTGCCTGTGTCCAACCAGCTCAGCGAAATTATTGTATTCCTCCACAGAAGAAAGGGTCTACTGTTAGCTGTGATCCTTACAAATTAGTTAGATTAGAGATTGGAAGATTTTATATAGTTAGCTAGAGAATTTTAAAGGAGCATCTACCGCTGTAAAGTCACGGGGGGGGGAGAAGGGGGGGCCCCCGCGGGCGAACCCAGACAAGCTGTATAAAGAAGACTGGTTTAAGTTCACCCAGACTTAGTGTAGACATGGCACTGCAATAGCGTTATTATTAACAATATTTATTGAAATATTTCCCGGATATTGGCCAGCCTGAACTTATATTAGGATACACATATTTTCTTTGTAACTGAGGTCTCTTTGTAGGTGCAAAACTCCCCTTTAATTATCAGTTTACTTTTAAGTTAGGTGTTCATTTTCAATTTTCCCCAAATTCCCCCTTTGTTGATATTCCACCTTACAGTTAAATTAGAACCCAAAGTTTTTTTTGTGTCAGCACAGGTTGTTGGTGCCAAAAAAAAATTTTGTTTTTTCCCAAATTTAAATTTTTATATACGGGGTTTTTTCTTTTTGGGGCCCACTACGCTTTGTTCTTAAAGGCACCTTGAACTTTTAATGTGAATACACAATTTTGTGGGTCACCCAGGTGAATTGTTTGGGTTCCCCAAAAAATTTCCTTTTATTACCCGGGAATACTTTTACGTAGTTTTTTTTTCACTTTTGGGGCCATTTCGCTTTTTTCATTGGGCACCTTGCATTAAATTTTGTGAATACAGCAATTTTGTAGTCACCACAGGTGAATTAAAGGTGCCAAAAATCCCTTGTTTTAAACCGAATACATTACAGATACGTGTTTTTTGACTTTGGCGCACTACGCTTTGTTCATTGAGGCCCCCTTTGGCACTTAAATGTGAAAACAGCAATTTTTTTAGTAAAAAACCACAGGGGGAATTGAAAGGTCCCAAAAAATACCTTTTATTATCCAAATACATTAAAGATTACGTTTTTTTTTGCACTTTTCCCCGCCCCAGATTTGTTAAGGCCACCTTGCAGTTAAATTTGAATCCACAATTGTGTGTTACCACGGGTAAATTCAAGGTCCCAAAAAATACCTTTTATTATGAATACATTACGATACGTTTTTTTGGGGCACTTTTGCCCAGTCCAGTTTTTTTTGATCGAGCCCCCTTGCAGTTAAATTTGAATCCAAGCAATTGTGTAGTTACCCAGGTGAATTGATAGGTCCCAAAAATTCCCCTTTTATTATACAAATACATTACAGTACGTGTTTTTTGCATTTTTTGCCCAGTCCGGGATTTTTTGATAGAGCCCCCTTTTGCAGTTAAATTTGAATCCAGCAATTGGTAGTTCCCAAGGTGAATTGATAGGTGAAAAAAAATTCCCTTTTTATTATCCGAAAAACATTACAGATACGTTTTTTTTCACTTTGGGCACTACCCCTTTGTTCATTGAGGCCCCTTCCCTTTTAAAATTAAAAATTACAGCAATTTTAAAGTCACCACAGGTAAATTTGGAAAGGGTTGCCAAAAATACCTTGTTTTACCCGGAAAAAATTTTTAGATAGTTTTTTTTAAAATTTGGCGCAGTACCCCCCCTTTTTGGTTCATTGGGGGCCCCTTGCATTAAAATGTAAATACAGCAATTTTGTAGGTACCACAGGTGAATTAAAAGGGGGCCCAAAAAAATACCTTGTTTTACCCGGAATAAATTTAAATTAGTGTTTTTTCATTTTGGGGCCCGAAATACAGCTTTGTTCATTGAGGCCCTTGCATTTAAAATGTGAATACAGAAATTTTTAGTCCCCCCAGGTGAATTAAAAGGTGCCAAAAAAAACCTTGTATTATCGGAAATAATTTCAGATACGGGTTTTTTCCTTTGGCGCGGGCCAGCTTTTTTAAAAAGATCTATTTGCAGTTAAATGTAAAATTAAAAGCTTTTTTTTTTTGATTTGAAAATAGCTTGATTTGCCGTTTTTAAAAAAGAGTTTTTCCCAAAACTCATCCTTCCCTTCTCAAAATTTTTATTTTCTAAAACATGGAGGGGAAATGAGGTGGTAAGCGGAAAAGAGTGGGGTAGGACATGGAGGGAGGTACGAGAAAAAGGGGCTCCTTCCGGGTGGCGGCAACACGCATGCCGGGGATCGTCGGTTGCAGGACCGTCAGGCCTGTCATCGCTGGGTCAGGGCCCCTTTAAATTTAGTAAAAGAACAGCGTCGCCAATCTGTCCTTCAGTGGTTAATGCAACCGCTTTAGCAGTCTTAAACCCCCTCGTTTCCCCCCAGTTTACGGCCAAAATGTTTGTCATCCGCATCATTTTGCATCCGTCCAAAAATTTAAGCAGCCCCAAAAAGCAATCGGGGTACCCAGCACTTTTGTATTAAAACCCTTTTCTGAAGACCTTTTGATGCAAAAAGCGGTTTGGGGGCAGAAGGCATGTCAAAAAAAACAAGAGGGCAAAGATGATGATTTTCTTGCTCTGACGCCCAGGTTTTTTGATGCCATCAGGGGGAGGAAAAAGGGGAAAACCCGGGCAATCGGCAAAAAAACCCGGGCGGTCCCGGAACGCCCTTTCCCCGTCCCTCTTGAGTAGCTCGCAGCTCCTGGATGCGAATGTAGGACGACGAAGTCACCTGTGTTGGGGTGATGATGAAAGACGACTTTTCGGATCCAAAAGTGGGCTTTTCAGCGAAAATTTTCTTTCCGGGGGCTTCATCACTGGAAGAGGAGGAAGAAAAATGGGGTAGTGTTAGTAGGGTTTCCGCCTCAAAAAGGGAGAGGGGGGTCGCAGAAGTCCGCTTTATATGATTCCGCCCCGCCCCCGGTCCAAACGCAAAAACCCCCTCCTCCCCTTATCGCCCTCAAAAAGGTCCAAGGGCCCCCCAAACCCCGGGAAATTTTTTGTGCAAGCCTCTTATTCACCCAAAAAATGTCTTTTGCCGCCCTTTTCCGTAAAAGAAAAAGTAGAGGCAAGAAAACCCTTTGGTGGTTAACCACCACCAACAGGGTTTGTCACATGCAGCGAATGCTTTAGTTGAAATGGAGGCAACCCCTTGGGCCAAAAAAGGGCCAGACCGAAGCCCGGGGCCCCCAACCACTGTCACCCCCCTTTTTGGGCTCCGGCCCCCTCCTCCTCCGCCCCACCAAGGTTTTCCCCAAGCTGCCCATGTCTTCAGAGTTCAAAGATCAGGGACAGCCTCCCCCTAAGCCCCCACGTCGCCTGAGTACACCGACCCCCAGAGACCTATCCTTTCCCCTTCTCCTTCCGCCCGTTTGACGACCTGCACGCCGTTTCAGGCCAGGGTTTGAAACCAGCCCTTCTGTCTTCCAGGTTTGGGAGCAGAAAAAAAACACTTTAAACCCAAAAACCCCTTTTCAAAGCCAAAAAACCCGAAAAGGGCGGGGATTGCCGGGTTTTGGCCCTTTGGGAAAAGTTACCTTTTTCCCTTTTGGTGGACACAGATGGGTTCCGCCCGTCAAGGCCCCTTTCCTGCCCCCAATACCCGATGGCCCAAACAGGCAGTTTTTTTGCCCCGAAAGCCGTTCCTGCCCTGGCCCGCCACCCTGTCATCTAAAATTTTAAGCGCGTTGTCTGCATCTGGGGGCCCCGGAAAAAATCCATTTTGACCACTGACCCCATGGATAGTAAGCACGGCCCAAAGGGCCCCGATATCTCTGTGAAGCTCCTGGGTGAGCTGGGTGGGTGGGCTTGGGGGTTTTCGGTGGCTTCAGGCTCGGGCACGCTCTTCAAAACCTCAGGATCGTGCAGGGGTTTTCCCCCAAGGGGCCTTGGTTTGGCCCTCAGGGCCCAGAGAAAACCAGGCCGTGTTGAAATTAATCTGTCTTGGAGACCGTCCACACACAGGTCAGGAGCTGTGGACGGCTCTCCGCAACGAGACGAGCGCTGGTGGGTGCAAGAACTTGTGCCAGGCAAGGTGGTGTGCGATAACGGGCGAAATCTGCTGGCGCCCTTAAGATCGGTAGGCTGGAGCACATCCCTTGCCTGGCACATGTCATGAACCTTGTCGTCCAGAAATTTCTAAAGAGCTACCCGGGTCTGGACTGCCTGCTGAGGAAGGCTCGAAGTCTAAGTTCGCACTTCCGCCGTTCGCACCCTGCTTCGTCCCCCTGGCTGCGTTTCAGCATCAGCTCGGCCTCCCGTCAACGGTGTCATTGTTGATGTGGCAACACGCTGGAATTCCACCCTCCACATGCTTCAGCGATTGTGGCAGCAGCGAAATGCCATTAAGCAGTACGAAGTGACACATGGCCTGACAAGCAGCGGTGCAGACCGCGGGGTGTGAGCCCACGAGAGCTTGGAAGCAGGTGAAAGAGCTTGGCCACCATTCCTTGCCAGTTTTGAAGAGAAAACCACAAAAATGGTCAGTAGTCGGACGAGCCCCTTGTCAAGCATGGACCATTGTGGTGTCAACTCCCTTAGTTGGAACCAATCGATCCTGGGACACTCTAGTAAACAACAGTTCTCCCCGGCCCAACAAGAGAAAAACAAAAAAAAAAAATAACAAAAAAACCGACGGAAAGGAGACGGACTCAGATGCGGACACGGAGCCTTCTATCTCCTTCGAATCCCACAAAGGCCCGACAGTATCTCAATTTTACCTCTGGTCTTCATTAGGCAGATAGCGTTCAGGGTCCAAGGGCCTGTGCAAGGCAGCGAATCAGATTCAGGGTGCATCATCTCAGGCAATAGTCAGGGCGTGTGTTGAAGCTGTGCCGGAGGGAAGCGGAGGAGGAGGTTGGCACGAGAGGAGGAGTAACTAGTCCTACGACACACGAGACGGTTAACGAAGTCCCTGCTTGGATTAGAGGTTGGCCGCGAATTTGAGGCGGAGGAGGAAGCATGAGGGAAGATCAGTTTGCTAGTGCACCTCGACAAGGTTGGGCAAATCAAGGCTCCATCTCTCACAGAGTGCTTGATGCTCCATTTCCTACCAAACATGATCCTCGCATTAAGGCCATCAAAATGATTACAACTCAGTTACAGGGGTGGCCACCCTACTGGAATCCCCGGTAAGATATAAAACAACTAAGAATACTTCAGCAATTTCCTTCCTACCCCACCCACAATAGAGAGTTAAACTTGCAGGAAATGGGAACCTATGCTGATTTGATTTCAACTGGAGACTCATTATGTTGCGTTGACTTTCCCGTTCTTAAAATGTCAACGTGGAACAACTTACTCTAGCGTCGTGACGCAGCAAGGTGAGTGCCAAGATAGCACACTAGGCCCCCCGAGCAGTCAGCAGGGGCAAGGTGAGCAGAAGCTCAATAGGTGACTACTGGCAATCTTTATCTATCCACCTCACCAACGCATAGAAAGTTGCAGCGGATCACAACACAGATCAACAACACTGAGACTCTGCTTAAGATCATGGTTGCCACACGACCTATCTGCGTCTCAACACGATTGTGTTTTGTGTTGTGTTCCTCGGACCCAATAGACTTCTGGTATCCAAAATGGCACGAATGCCCGAGCTCCCTCGCACGCCATAGCACGTGTTGTCCTGCCCTCCAGCAGCCAGCGTCATATGTGAGAGGGACCTTAGCAAAGGCTGGAGGAGTCATTACAGACATAACGAGTCTCGGCTTTCCAACAGATAATGTGATTCGGTTGACTGTTCATATGATGATATCAGGCATGGATCTACTGATGATGTTGTGGCCCAATTGCGGGTACACTGATTAGTTGCGGTCTACTTCACGTTCCTCTTCAAACAAGGAAATGGTCCCTCTTGAAAACTTTTTTTTAAAAATGATAATTTCATTACTGCAATTTTTATCTTCTTTTCCAAACAGTTCATTTTGCTGGTTTTGCTGTGAGGAGACTGTAAAAACAGCAAGGTTTCTTGCAACACGTATTCCATTTACTCACTCTTTTTTTCTTTCTATCTTTAGAAGTTTTCGCATTGTCAAGGGTTTTTGAGGTCTCATGTTGCTGTAGAATAATTCTTGCAATTAATCATGGTCCCTTTGGAACAGAAATGTGGCTTAATTAAGTGTGCAAATTTTAATCCTTCTCTCTAAGACAATTTTTAACAGTGGCTGAAGAATTCCATTTTTTATAATTTTTTGGTCATGCTGGCTTTGCTACAATGCAAGCAATTCTTACAGGTCTTATTATGAAAAATAAAATTTGTTTCTAACCACAGAACATTTGTTCTTCACAAGATTGTCACAAAGTGGTCAAGAAGTCATGCTTGGAATTTTTGGGGCCATTTTGTGTGACATGCCAGCTATACTACAGTCCTATTATATAAAAAAGTCACGAGTGCGAAATAAACTAAAATGGTGTTGTAAGACTCCTTTTTCGACACTTTCTGATTCAGGCGTAATGAAGGTTTGGGGTCATGCTGTGGCGCAGGACAGGGATAGTGTCAATGTCCAAGTGAACACTAAAATGGGTGTGAAGAATCCTTTTTCTGGCACTTTGTAATTTGGGGTCATGAGGTTTCGGCGCTCATGCTGTGCCAGGACAGGGATTGTCAATGTCCAGTGAAAAACTAAAAGGTGGTTGAAAGAGACTCCTTTTTCTGGCACTTTTTAAAACAGGGGGTAATTGCAGGTTGGGGCTTCATGCTATAGGCACCAGGATGGGATTGTCTCAACATGTCCAGTGAAACTAAAATGGTGGTTGAAAAGACTCCTTTTTCGGTCACTTTTAATCTGGGTTTTGCAGGTTTGGGGCTCCATGCTGTGGCCCAGGGTGGGGAAAAAAACCCCAGGGGGATTGTCAATGTCCAGTGGAACAAATGGTGGTTGATAGTCTCCTTTTTCTGGCTCTTTTTTAATCTGGGGGTCGTGCGGTTTGGGCTAATGCTATGCCACTGGAAAGGGATAGTCTAATGTCCAGTGAAACTAAAATGTGGTTGAAAGGCTCCTTTTTCGGCCTTTTAATCTGGGTCATGCAGGTCTTGGGGCTCATGCTATGGCCCAGGGAAAGGGATAGTCAATGTCAGTGAAAAACTAAAATGTGGTTGGAAAGGACTCCTTTTACGAACTTTTTAAATCTGGGGGCTCATGCAGGTTTGGGGCGTTCACTGCTGTGGCCCAGGACAGGTATTACGTCATTGTTCCAGTGAAACAAAAAATCTGGTGGTGAAAAGACTCCTTTTCGCGGCACTTTTTAAAAATGTGGGGGTCCATGCAGGTTTGGGGCTTCATGCTGTGGCCAGGACAGGTATAGTCAATGTCCAGTGAAGAACTAAAAATTGGTGGTTGAAAGACTCCTTTTTCGGCACTTTTTAAATGTGGGGTCATGCAGGTTTGGGCTCATGCTGCGTCTCCAGGACAGGGATATTCAATGTCCCAGTTCAGTAAATGATGGTCAATAAATACTGCACTTCTGGCACTTTTTAATTATGTGGGTGATGGAGGTTTAAGGGTCATGCTGTGGTAAAAGAAGGGTAGTG
Organism: Phyllomedusa bahiana; assembly: GCA_025379985.1. Taxonomy (NCBI): domain Eukaryota; kingdom Metazoa; phylum Chordata; class Amphibia; order Anura; family Hylidae; genus Phyllomedusa; species Phyllomedusa bahiana. The sequence continues at coordinate 73,305 of JAODAL010013393.1, read as the reverse complement.
AAATGGTGTGTGAATTTTTTTTGTGGCTTTTATAAACCTAAATGTGTTCCCTAAGATGTGCACGTATCCATTTGACTGTTGCGGATTTTAATTCCCAGCTTCTCCAACGTTCATGTTTGGGTGTAACGAATGAAGGTGTTGTTTGCTCTCCCATGCACTTTAATGGTCATCGATCTAATCTTGCTATCGATCCATCGGACTACCTTGTCGATGATGGTCGACTATCGACCATCGACCGATGTCGATGGCCAACATAATCGCTCAACACTATATTTTACAACTAATAAAAATTATTTTTTTTATCATACTTCACGCCGCACGGCGCTGAGAGCCGAGATTGCATTGCGCCGATCTCTCCATAGACTACAATGGGAGATGTAGCTCGCGCTCTGATTGGCTGGGATAACCAATCAGCTCTTTTCTGCATTTTTACTGTTTTTTGGGAAAACTGTCCCCCCTTTGATTTTGATTGGTTCAAACTTCTCCATAGGCTATAATGGGTCCCTGTCGCCCCTATTCTGATTGGCTGAGATAGCCAAGCCCCGTTAGGGTCAGCCAATCAGCTCTTTTCTGATTTTTTTCTGTATTTTTAACTGTTTCCCCCCTTTGATTTGATTGGTCAATATTTCTCCATAGCTTATAATGGGTCACTGTCGCTCCTATTCTGATTGGCCCGTTTCTGCCAACCAATGAGAATAGCTTTCAGAATTTGAATTACTGTATTTTCCGGCAATTTCCAATATCCTAATTCTTTGAATTAGGATATTGGAAAGTGATTTTGTTTTATGTATTTTTTATTTTTGAGGTTTGAGCTCTTTTTCTGAGAATGTTTTACGCCTTTATAAAGGCGATTTTTGATTCATACTCCGCACCAACATGTGGAATGATTTCTCGCTGTTTTCCAGCCTGTCTCGCATCGGAACAGATTTTCGGCGCTGTCCCTTCTGCGCCTAAGTCCCGCACTGCGCCCATGTCCCCGCACTGTGCCCCACACACTGGCGAGGCGCAGGGAACTTTTCCCCGCATGTATGAGCGCACCTCCTCGGACGGCGAATCTTAGGCGCAGCGCCGCACTGCGCCTCAGTCCCCGCACTGCGCCCCACACACTGGCGAGGCGCGCCGGACTTTTGCTCGCATGTATGAGTGCACTACCTCAGGCGGCGAATCATAGGCGCAGCGCCGCACTGCGCCCCAAACACTGGGGGGCACGGCAGACTTTACATGGAATGTATGAGCGCGCCCCGGCGCCGACATAAATCAGGCGCAGATTTAGCCGGAAATCCAGCGGAAAGATGCGCCTCAACGTGGCGATATTCATACATGTCGCCCTTAGTGTAGATCTAACACAAATATCAGTGGCACACTAAAGACTAAGTAAAACCTCAAGGTATATAGGAATATTGGAAATGCATTACTGCTAAGGAAAATATGAAAAACCTGGGACTCTTAGTTTACAGTATTTGATCAAAGATTGTATTAAGCTCACCTCCCAAAACGTCAAGGGGATCCCAGAGCAGGTGAGTCCCTACACTAAACATGTTACCTCACTAGGCGTCAATCCAGACTGCAACTTCAGGGAATGGTAGGAACTAGCAATTGGATTATCCTGCACTGGTTTAAAAGAGGCACAACTCTCTTATTAACATACAGGGCTTTTATTGTAGCCATAGCCCTTGTATACGGCTGCCGATGTTCCCGTAAGCGGTGGCCCGCCAAGTAGATAGAAGAGAAAGCAAAATGGTGGAACCGGCGCACATGTATGTCCAAAAATGCCACTGATGCAGGCAGGAAAATCCAGAAGATTACTTTATTATTCTAAAAAGGCTAGGGTGCTAACCTCAGCCAATCTAAAACAATTTAAAAACAAGTAAAATCTCAAACGCGTTTTGCACTTATCTAGGCTTCCTCAGGGGTAAAAAAAAAAACCCTGAGGAAGTGCTAGATAAGCGCAAAACACGTTGGTTTTTACTTGTTTTTAAATTGTTTTAGATTGGCTGAGGTTAGCACCTAGGCTTTTTAGAATAATAAAGCAATCTTCTGGATCTTCCTGCCTGCATCAGTGGCATTTTTGGACTACATGTGCGCCGGTTCACCATTTTGCTTTCACTACTATATATAATTATATAAATATATTATATATATATATTATATATATATATATATATATATATATATACACTATCAGCTAATACCCAGAGTATCTCCCATGTGCAGCATGGACAGCAGCTAGTCAGGGAGTGACTCATTAAGGTCCTGATAGGTTGTCACAGGTATCTGGAGCCATACTGACTGCATCCCACAGCTGCTGGTTACATAGGGGAGGATTCACAAGGCACACACTGTGCTTGAAGAGTGGAAATTAGTAGGCCAGGACAGTACTTGGATGTCTGGGTCTTGCTCTTCCAACCAATGTCGGACAACTCTAGCTGTGTGACATGTTGCATTGTTATGCTAACAGATTCCTTCCACCCTTGGAAAAAGAATTGGCATGTATGGGTGTATGTAATCTGCATAGATGGATTCACCTTTCTCATCTATTGCACATGGTGTTCCTCAGTTTTCACTTATTCTAAATGATGCATTTGTCCGCTCGCAATACACTTTCGACTTTGCAATACAACTCTGATAAATGGCCTCTTTTACCCATGACAGCTAAAAGGGATGTGTGTGCAGACAGCCTATCACACACCTTATATGGCCACCAAGCCAGCCCACTGCACTGCACGAGCTAAGTGCTGTCTATGTTGAAAGTTAGAAATGGTCATTATAATATGATTTTGTGTATATGTAGATATAGTTACTTACACATTAATGATTTAATTTGTCAACAATCTAGTCCCTATTCCTATTAATAAGTAGCACAGGAACCTTGTCACCCACCCACAGATTGCACATAATCATCCTACACACCCTGCATATGCTTGGTACAGTTCCCCAGGGGCAGCATACTCCACATTTCTTCTGCATCAGACAGCTCAGATGTCTCAGGGGAGACCTACTGAGCTACTAAAAGAAAAATTAAAACCGAGACTGACTACAAGAGGCCACATAGGAAACATGTAGGTGTTTATGCAGCAGGTCAAAGTTTGAGTAAGGCTGTAACTCTTCCAAAGGGAGCAGTATCATATCTGAGTGTTCCTTGGAGTTTATCCCATAAACAGATCTTTGGAGAAAGAAACACATAAAACTACTGTGGATGTTAGACTGCGCATGGCTATATGCATAGACCAACTTATTAGAAAGCCCACAGCAACGTAGCACCAGGAAAGCTTTTCGTGGCACATAGATATCGCCGATGAAGGTACTTAAAAATTGGATATTAAAACAAGTCAATGTGAGCCATGATCTTGATATATTTAGGCCAAGAGACAATCAATATACATATAATGAGCCATAATTTGATTTAATGTAGACCATCGTCTAAAATTATGGTCAGAATTGGAGAATCTTTTTTGTCTGAATCAGCTGTTGTCTTTGAAGGACCTTGTTGACACGTGTTTGATTTTTCTGCAGCATCACCACGAAGGAAATTAAACATTTTCTATTAAAATTCATGGTTGACCATTTAGTGCATAGATATGCTGGGTCCTCCAGTGGGAGATAAACTCTTTTAGCTGTTCTCCATTATGGCTTATAGATGTAGATCCTTAATAGGGGGCCATTAACAGAGTGTCTAATGTTGAATTTTGAAAACTGACAAGTTGTGGTAACTAAGGGTCTCACACTTTTCCCCCATAAAAAACACATTGTCATAGAAAATGCATTGTTGTGTTTGCTTTGTAGAGCATTGTTTAAAAGAGTTGTCTTACCATGCTGTTTTACAGAGCCACAGTCACCTTCAAATTTCCATATTTGAAAAGTTTAGAGTATGAGTATAACTCAATGACCATAGATTACAGGATTACACTGTCAAAAGGGCATCCTTCTTGATAACATAAACACAGATTAGGTACTGTCCAGAAAAGTTAAAGGGGTATTCGGCAAGTGCTGCTGAAATTACCAATTACTGTAAAGTAAGCAATTTTCAAAATGCATGTTATTGAAAAATATGTATGCTTTACCTAATACAGGCCTTTCTTGCACCTTCAACTTGCTCTCTTGTCTCATTAGTTAACGCTTTCAGTGGTGGCCTTTAATGCAGCAATTTTGGTGACATTGCCCTGGGGTTTTCGAATAGAAAGAGACGAGCTTTTTTCGCTTATGTGTACTGCCATTTTTCTCTCCCCAGCCTGGCCAGGCCAACAGAAGTTATTCTCAGACAGTCTTTGAAAATACTGCTTTACTGGCCACCACTGAAAGGGGCACAGTGGGGCCCAGAAACCCAAAGGGGGACAAGGAGAAAGTTGGGGTTTGCAGAAATAAACCTGTATTGGGTTAAAGCATAAAATTTTTTTTTAATAATATGCTTTTTAAAAATTTGGGTTTATTTAAAAGAAATTTGGGCCCCTTCCAACAGCACTTGCTTTTGTGGGGTTTTCCCCTTTAATTTTGGGAGCTTTACCCTTTATTTTTTGGTGTAGTTTATGGGGGGGTACAGAGTTAGTATTTAGGGCGCCCATGTAGGGAATCTCCCCAAGTGGGGGGCCCCACCTTTCCCCCGGTTTTTTGGGGGAAAATCTGCCCCTGATTTAGTGGGCCCGGGGGGGGCCCCGCCCCCTTACTTTCCCTTTGAAAAGGTCCCGGCCGCGCCCCCCAAATGTTTGTGGGGGGCGTGCGGGACTTAGGCGCGTGCGGGATGCGCCAAAGATTCGCCCGCCCGAGGTATTTTCACTAAAAACATCGGGGGAAAAGTCCCGGCCTCCCCGTGTGTGGGGGGGAAAAGTGCGGGGACAGGGGGCGCAGTGCGGCGCTTGGCCCTAAGATTGCCGTCCGAGGAGGTTGTTACATGCGGGGAAAAGTTCCCTGCGTCTCCCTTTGGTGGGGCTCTTTGGGGGGGACATGGGGGCCTTGTGCGGGGGACTGCGCCCACAGGGAAATTCCCGATTCGAGACAGGCTGGAAAAAAAAAACGAAAATTTTTTTTAAAGATGCCCGTGCGGAGTATGAAAAAAAAAATCGCTTTTATAAAGGCGGGAAAACAAATTTTTCAGAAAGGGTCAAAAATCAAAAATAAAAAAAAATAAAAAAAAAAACCCCTTTCCCAAAATCCTAATTCAAAAATTGGATATTGGAAATTGCCCGGGGAAAAACAGTAATTCCCAAAATTTTGAAAGGGTATTCTCATTGGGGCGGAAAAAAACCCGGCCAATCAGAAAAAGGGGGGCGGGCAGTGAAAAATTAAAACCTATTTTGGGGAAAAATTTGACCAATCGGAATCAAAGGGGGGGGACAGTTTTTAAAATCAGTAAAATGCAGAAAAAAATGATTGGGTGAGCTAGCGGGGGCTTGGGAAACCCCGGCCAATCCGAAAAAGGAGCGACAGGGGGCCCCTTATAGCCTTTAGAGAAATTTGAACCAATCAAAATCAAAGGCAGGAAAAGTTTAAAAAAAAAGAAAAAAAAGCGAAAAGTGATTGGTTTAATACGGGGCTTGGGTTTCCCAGCCAAAACAGAGCGCGAGCTACTTCTCCCATTGTTGTTATGGAGAGATCGGCGCAATGCAATCTCCGCTCTAGGCCGTGCGGCCCCTGGAGTATGAAAAAAAAAAACCCTTTTTTATTAAAAAATTTTAAAAAAATTTCGAAAAAGGCTTTTAAACCTTCTAAAAAATAAACAATTTAAAACCCAAAAAACGGCGGGAGGGCCGGCGTACCCTGGGGGAAATTTCATTTGAAAGAATTTTTCCCGGGGAAAAACAGTAATTCAAAAAGGTTTTGCTATTCTGGGTTTGGGGGCATTAAAACAAAAGGGGGGCCCAATTTTGAATTTGGGGGGGGACCCAAAAAAAGGGGACCCATTATAAACCATGGGAAATTTTGGGCCCAAACAAAAAAAAAGGCGGGACAGTTCAAAACAGTAAAAACGAAAAGAGCTTTATTTGGTTGGGGAAACGGGGCGGGGGTTCCCCGCAACCCAAACAGAGGCGAGCTAAATTTCCCATTGGTTTTATGGGAAAGGGGAAATTGGGCCCGAGCCGGCCTGGGGTTTTATTTTTGGTAAAATTTAAAAAAGGCGCCCTTTTAAAAAAAGGAAACCCCAAGGGAGGGGCGGCGACGTTCCTTTAAAAGGGGTTTTTTTCAATTTTTTAAATCTGAATAAAAAAACTGTAAAAATGGCCAAAATTAAATTGGGGAAATTTTAACCCAAAGGTTGGCCCCAAGGGATTTTAAATTTTGGGAAAAAAATTAATTTGGGGGTAAATAAAAAAAAAATATTTAATTCAATAAAATTTAGGTTTATTTAATTTTTTTTTCGTTAGCCCCAAGGGTCAATTAGTATTGGGTTGTAACGAAAAAAAAAAAAAAACAGGTTTTTTTTGAATTTTTTTTTTCTTTACCCCCCCTATTATTATTCATTTTATATTCAATCGGGACAAATTGGCGTTTATTTTATTTTATTTCGGGCCCTGTTTCCCGGTTTTTTTTCAAGATTGCATTAGAAAACCTTTTTGGGGGGTCGCTTTGCTCCCCATTTGGGTTTAATAAGCGTGCCCCTTTTTAATTAAACCAAAACACAGGCGCGCTTGAATTTTTTTTCCCAAAAGAAAATCTTGAGAAAATAGTTTCCGGGTCTGGGTTGGGGGAAGCTGGACGGAAAACCCCCGCTTGGGTAAACCCAAACCCGCCCCTTTTTGCTTTTTCTCTCCATTTGACTACAATGGGGGAAATAAATCACGGGTTGATTGGCTGGGATAGCCAAGGCCCCCGTAGCTAAACCAATCAGCTCTTTTTTAGCATTTTTTACTGTTTTTTTGAACTGTCCCCCCCTTTGGGGTTTTGATTGGTTCAAACTTTTCCATTTGGCTATAAGGGTCCTGTCCTTTTTCTGATGGCCGAGTAGCCAAAACCCCCGCTAGCTCAGCCAATCAGCTTTTTTCTGCATTTTTTCTGTTTTTTGAACTTCCCGCCTTTTGTTTGATGGTCAAAAGTCTCCATAGGTTTAATTTTTTACTTCACCCTATTCGATTGGCTGGTTTCGCCCCCAAAAAATAGCTTTCAGAATTTGAATTATGTTTTTCCCGGAAATTTCCAAATCAAATTTTTGATATTGCGCGTTCTAGTTTTTTTGGAAAGTGATTTTTTTTAATTTTTTTTATTTTTGAGTTTGGGCTTTTTTAGAATGTTTTTCCCCCTTTTAAAAAAGGCGATTTTTTTTTTTTTGGGAATCATACCCATGCCCCCGGGAGCAGCACAAATTTTCTGTTCGTCTTCTGTTTTTCCCTCTCATTTTCCTTCTTGCTTAAACTTCGCCCCCGAGCATTTGCAAAATAAATGGGTTGACGTGGGAGCTCCCCGGCGCTGAAAATGGCGCATTTTGCCGACCCGCGACGTAATGCCTGGATTTTCGAGGCGCGGTGTCCCGCGCCGAAACCCTACACCGCGCCCACACCCCGCCCCCAACCCCCTTTTTTGGGGGGAAATCCTGCCCCCGCCCCCCTGGGGGGGATTGGGGGCGGGGGCGCGGGTTTACCCCAAAAAAAACAGGGGGGAAAGCCGCATACGTCGCCTTAGTGTTGGAGTTGAAAAATTTTAAAGGTTTCTTGTAAATGGGGAAACATTGGGTATTAAATACACTTAAAATTGGGTCATCCTGCTATAGATTCCCCATTGGGACCTTTGAATTTTAAAATCATCTCTGATTGGCTTTTAAAACATTGGTTTTGCTTTTTTTAAAGGGGAAAAATTTCCATGTGAGAAGACCTGCCAGGGTTGGCCACTTGCCGTGGTTCCCACTAGTTGTTCAGTTAGTAGAACTCTAATTCAGCTGTCTGTTGTTGCAGTCACTGGTTACTTCAGAATGGATAGGATGCTTTTGAATTTTTATCAGTAAAACATGAAGAACAGGACGTGCCACTCTTAACCTTTAAAATAAGATACTCCAAATGTCTCTTATGTGTCTTTCCAGTGACTCTTACTTTTCAGGTGTGTCGCCCCAGTCTATTGCGCAGAGTGAGTTAAGCATATACCTACAATGACAAGCAGACAAGAATATGCCTCATTAATCCTAGATAGGTATAACAAGGTCCAGCAGTTAGATCAACGCTCACAGGGAGCAGTCTCAATCCTCTTACACATGAACATCAAAGAAAAGCAGATTTCAGTAGCTGAGATTTATTTTTAATTGCTGTTTTGTGGCACCTAAGAGATAAAAGAGCTGAAGTTACCAAGCAGAAGTATGATATTCTAAACTTTGCTTTAAATCAATGTTTGCATATGTATATATATATTGTGACAGAGTGTCGGGACTGGTCATAGAGGAAATTAGAAGCGTCAGAGATCTAAGATCTCTATGTGTAGGGTTTAAGTAAATCCCATTTTCAAGGGCCTGGTTTGCTTGAGTGGGGAAAGCGAGGGTGGGCCCTCACTCCACCTGGACAGTCTGGGTCCTGGGCTGTCTAATTAATCCTAGGTGTGTTAGCCTCAAATAAGGCCAGAAGTGCAGACACGCTCTCTCAGTCTGGGAACAGGTCATCTGCTAGGAGCCTGTGGGAGCAATTGCTTGTGGTATGGTCATGCTGTTATGTTAAGGTGACTGGTTTTAGGCCGGCACTGGGATAGGAACCCTACTGTTTAGTTAGAGCCGGACAGGCATAGGATTTGTTTTGTTTGCTTTGTTTTTTTTATGTACCACAAGCTGGCAATAAAACTGGCTGAGGTCAGTTTAAATGAACTTTTCTTGTCATTTGGACTGTGCCCGATAAACTGTGCCCATCTACCCAGGAGACAACCACCCCACTACCTAAACCTTTAAAATATATATATATCTATATATACACACATTCATCTATCTATCTATCTATCTATCTATCTAACTCTCTATCAGCTATCTATCTATCTATCTATCTATTTTAAAATATCCAAAATGGATGTGAATCCGGCGCTCCGAGGCAAAAACAGGGAGAAGCAATCTCTCTCTATCGTTTACTACACAGACTGGCTTTATTGTTTAAAAGTGCAGCAGACTTTTTCTGTCACACGATTAAAACTAAAAGACATACATAAGGGGGCTCAACGCATTTCCTGCGGCAAACCCGCACTTCCTCAGGAGATTGCTTCTCCCTGTCTTTGCCTCGGAGTGCCGGATTCACATCCATTTTGGATATTTTAAAATAGTCCTGCCTAGTCCTGTTTCGGACTTGTGTTTTTCCTGGGATCCAGGCTGCTGTCTTAAGGGCGACAGAGCCAAAAGCCCTGTAAGCCTTCTTGAGTGTTGTGCCTCTATTTACCGCACAACCTTACCAGGTGAGCCCTGCTCTTTTTTTATTGGTCAGTTATTTTAACTGTATTACACTATTGTGCGCCTTCCCTTCCCGTTCTTTTCTATTTCTTTATATCATTATTTTCTATCTATATCTATCTATCTATTTATCTATCATACTTCTGCTTGGTAACTTCAGCTCTTTTATCTCCTAGGTGCCACAAAACAGCAATCTAAACAAAACACGGGTGGAAACAGTACAATCTATCTATCTATCTATCTATCTATCCATCTATTTATATAAAAATATAGATATATAGATAGACACATTACACCACCTATGTTTTCTTTATAGGTAAAGTGAAGGAGTCTTTTTGATGTTGCCCTTAGACAGCCCTTCTCATATCAAGCAGAGCATTGAAGAGAGTGAAATTCTAGCTTGTAAACAATAACGTGAAAAATTATTTTATATTGTATCTTCTCATATGTCCTCTTAATTTACATGTTGCTTTATGTGGTTGATAAGTTGGAAGAAAAGTCCTTCAAGTTGAATGTATTAAGGTAGAAATCAACCTTGTAGAGACAGGTCTCATTACTCATAGCAACTATTGTAGTATATGAGAGGAGCTGATCTCACTGCGACAACTGATTCATTTCTCAGAATGTTAAATGTGGCTTTCATAACTGCCGCCCACTATATGTACCATAGTGTCCTTATAATATCAGCAACCATTCACTGAATGCTAATAAGTGACTTGGTTGTTCACTTTGTACAACCATTGCTTATTAGAAAGCTCACTGCTAATGATAAGCTAATTATAGGGTGTGTCGCTGCTAGGACGCTCAGAGATCATCTGTAATTTGCTGAGGAACCAGGTAGCTAATGTACAATTTCCCTGAAGCACCCCCACAGGAGGACAGAACTAGATGATTTCCTTAGAACAACTGTTTGTTACGAATAGTAAGAACTTCCTGCTATTTTGTCTTCTCCTTCTATCAGGGCAGGTCAGCTGAATATGTTCCATAGCCTGATCTTGTTAGTGGGGAGTTTCTAAATGTTAAACTCTTTGTAAAGTTCCCTGACAGAAGGATGCAGAGTATATTTTCTGCCCAATGTGACTTTGTCTAGCAATCTGCAATCTTTTCTATATAGCTAGATATCCAGCTTGATTATTTGAATATTTTTTCCTGCCTGGTCTTGCCTTGTAACATTAGTCCTAATCAGTGTATTAATTCCTGGGTTTTAGTATTTATCAGTCATTTTCAGTGTTTGCTTATTGTGTTCAGTCTTGGTTTGTCTCTGGGTGCTGGTGTCCTCTTGTTTGAGTCAGGGCCAGTTGTAGCTTAGGAATATCTTTAGATATGTTTTCAGGGACACAGGATCAGCAGTGCCTGTTGTTAGGGTCAGTATTAAGAAAAGATCTAGGGAAAGGGAAAGACTTAGGGATAGTTAGATATGCTCAATTCTTGGTTCTATTCATGGTGCTATCCCCACCCGTTATCCACTTTTGTCTGCCTTTTCTTCCCAAGCTCCATCCTTTTGGGGTTTCTATTTAGTTTTTGCCTTGATACATACTTATTATTGTCTTTGTGACTTAGGGTTTGGGTTTAAAATTACTCCAATAATGCCCTGGGAAGTGCTTTTACCCAAAGTTTTTGGGGACCAACCAGTATATTACTGTTCTTTTAAAAAGTCTTTTTTCCCCCTAACAGGAATATTCTCTTTTAAACCCAAATTTACCAAACAAAAAGGATCTTCTAACAACCACTGCGTTAAAAAAGAAGAAAAAGATGCCTCAACAAAATACTTTGTAGTGTTTCCTTCTTAAGAACCACGAACCAAATCCTAGATAGGAAGACAATTTCACGGTGGAATTTCCCCACTCTGGTAGGACGTTAAGTTTGTCTGGATTACAAGGAACTGGTTGTAGAGGTAGCGAATATTAGGATATTCAAAAGATACTTAACTCTGTCGGCCTCCCTGTGTAAAATACAGGCCGACATAGCTCAACATAAAAGCAGTACAGGAGCAGTACTTACAAGCTCTGGAAGATGGTAATAAAAATATTCATCCTCAAGATCCAGGAGGCTATACAAGAAAACAAGAGACTTTGGGATTGATTGACTGTGCTGCTGTCAGGGTACACACACTGTGTTCCCTGACAGCAGGCTTACTATGCAAACAGGAATATCTAAGAGTAGCCCCAGGGCTGACTGTGTAAATAATCCCTGTGCTCCATCGAGCACTAGGAATCCTGGTGACCGTATGGGGCATGGGAATCCCCTTTAATTATGCCTAGTCATGGACTGCTTCCACCCGGCTTCCCTTGGGCCCTCGTTTACGAGACTGTTTAGGGTTGGAGCTGTTTTCTACACTCCTTCCCACAAGTTTCGGCATGGGGGCCACAAACCCCCCCTAGGGACGAGTCTTGTTGCATCGCGGCAGACAGAGAACATGATCCATCCACCGTCAAAAGAGAGTGGATAGTTGTTAAGGGGGTAAAAAACATAGTTATGAACCGGAACACATCACAATAATGGAAAAATGGGTGAATTAGGAAAACAATGTATAATATATATTATGTATGTGGTAATACATATATGAGTAGTGGAAAAAGGAATTAAAGATAGAAATCAGTTTGCTGCTGATGGTGCTACCATAAATACTAATACTACTGAGTCTTTTTGTATTGTGGACACTATAGCACACCGCCTATTTAACAATATACCACCAATATGAAGGTAGGGTCACATTCTTGTTTTAAGTGGGGCATATTCCTTTGCTCTAGAACGGATTTGAATAGATTGAAAACTAAACAGTTTGCATCAAGACTTTCATCACTGCCCTGAGTGATTAGAAAAAGGATCACAATGAATCTTGCATGAAATGACAATAATGGAAATAGAGAATGGCTACAACACCAGATGGAATTCCAAAGAATTTAACAGAATTCAATCAGAGATTCATCAAGATGTTTTTCTTTTCCTTTAACAAAAATGTTACAAAAATGAATGAAAAATTTCCCCTCAATGTAAAAAAAATTAAGAGCAATGAACACGTATAATTTATATTGTGTTCCTGTAATAATCTTTCTTAAGCTCAGTTTCAAGCATTCACTCTAGAAGAGTCCATTATTCTCTTTTTATTTCCCATGTAATTGAAGCGGTTAGGATTCTAATATGTTATACTGGTTGCAGAGAACTGAGATGATGAGATTCTTTGAATATATATTTTAAAAATGTTATGCCGTCAATGTTCTTGATGTTTTATGAATGCAGGCTCAGTGGTGTCATCTAATAGGCAATGTAAATACATGGCTGTGAAAAGTATTTGCCCCCTTCCAGGCATACCCTATCTGTCACTTTAAATGGTTTTTGATCTGTACACACAATTTAATTTTAGACAAAAGGATGAATGTTGCAGATTTTTATATGGCAGGTCTGTGTGGGAACCATATATTTAATACTTAGAGGGATATCCTTACCATGCTGTTTCCTGCCGCTCCTCACAACCAGCATCAGGTCCCACCTCCTATTCAGGCTGTGGATGAAATGCACATGAAGAAATTGAGACTATCCAATAAAGGAATAGTCAGGGCACAAAAGGAAACTACTAGCTTTGATATATTAACACTGGACCTTAATTTAAGAGAAGTTCTTTGTATTCCCTTATTTATCAAGATGTATGACATATGTTTTATAATACAAACATCTAAATAAGTGAATACCTCACAAGACTTTTAAAATACCAGACTACGTGTTTCGTGAAGTCCGTGCTTCACTTCCTAATTTCTATTCACAAATGATAACATCCTCTCCTTTTATACCAAATCCACTTAACATTCTAAAATATTTGAACGAAATCTTTAATAAATGTATTATTAAAAACTACTATAAAAACTACTGTTCAGGCTGTGAGCGTTTCTACAGCAGTGATTGGCATTTTAACTTTGCTATTCATAGCTGATTTTAGAGACATTGCAACAGAATGTTTTAAACAGTAGAGCAGAGAGCTATAGAGCTCTAAAGGGTTGAATTTTGCCAGCAACATAGATAAGCATAGATAAATAAGCAGAGAGACATGTGGTTGAGCTCATGTACACAAGCATGAGATAAGATCTCCTTTAGATCATAAAAGAAGCAAAATCAGAACCTCTTGTATTTGTATACTTTTTTAAACCTTGTCCCACCCCCGTTTTAAAACCAATTATTTTATAGAAAACCCTTTAAAACGGACTGGGGCCAACACTTGAAGGTAGAACAACATCTGTAAATGAATTATCTGCATTCATCTAACTACATACAATTTTTTGGCTTAAAAGGGTTTAAAATGGGTATTGAATAAAATCTAAGGTAAATGCTAATATACTTAATTAAAAAAATTTAATCACCAAAAGGATCGATTTCAAGGGGTTTAAAAAACCGAAATAAAAAGTGTAAAAACATAACATAGGTTAACCCCAAAATAACCCTTTAGACACCCAATCGGCCCTTAGCGGGGTAAGCCCCCCCAAAAGCCGGGCCCCCAAAAAATTATTCTATAAATCCCTACAAAAACCCTATTCTAGTACATTGAAAGCACAGGGTATATAGGAAAAAATAGCCGTTTCCTTCTTTTATCAAGAATTCCTCAGTGGGCAAAAATGGGAAAAAGTCAACAATGTAGGGACACAAAAGGGGGGAAAAACTAAACCTTAAATGGGAGAGCAGTTTTCCCCAGGAACTGAGAACCTTAAGGTTTCAAGGGAGCGTTGGAGAATAAATTATCACCCCACAACGGAAAAAAATGTCTACCCATCCCGGGGAATCCACAAAACAAAATGACATTAATTACTCCCCCTCAAATACAACTGAATACTGTGAACCCTATTATTTCATTGCCTTTTGCATCTTAGTAATCCAAAGTTCATTCAAAATGACTTGACAATTTTTTAACCCATTCTTCATTTAAAGCATGCATGTTGTGCTTTTTCTATGACCGCTTCCTATTTTCATTTTTGCAAGCACATAGCTTATGAAGAAAGTCACATGTCATGAGCTGGCTTGGTGGTATAAAGGGTGTTACACTGTCTGCAACACTTTCCCTTATCCGTCATACTAAAAGGGGGAATTTTTCAGAGTTGGGAGAAAGGGGATTATTTGGTTTTTGGGACAAGGGTGACAGTATTTTTGAAACTGTGCAGTTTGTCATCTGTTTGCATGGTGCTGTGGGGAAAGTGTTTGTAAGTGGACAAACGTGAAAAAAGTATTGTAAAAATCAAAGCACGCGTACCACATGAACGATGTGGAGGGGAACAGCTTTCAAAAAATTTTGTTGGGTAGAGGGAACAAAAAGGGTACAGTGAAGCAGGCCTGCCAAAAAGAGCCAAGGATACCCAAATTGTATCTAAAAAACCTCATGAACCCCCAAGAATGGGGTCCCCAAAAGATGGATTCATGCACCCTCTAATAAGCGTATCAATTTTTATTATGGGGTTTGAATTGGACCTCTGCTGACTGGCAAAGGGTTGCCTACTCCGATGAGTCATGTTTCCTGATTCATTAAAAGGATGGACATTGGTGTCTCACGAGAAAAATAAGAACAAACACCTGCAACATTTTCTGGGGATGGAGGGGTTAGGGTCTGGGAATGTTTAAAGTCTTCCTGGGCCCCTCATTTTTTTTGGAAGCACCCCTTTAAAACCCTTATGGTATGAATCTATCTTTTGCTATCACTTCCAAGTATTAAAAAAAACACAGAAAACTGGGACATTATTGACTCAAAAACACAACAAGGCCATACTTAATCCAATGCTGACTATAATTTAACCCAGTGGGAGGCAACACAAGCCACTGTGCTACTTGGGAAAGATATACAGGTGCAGGTAATTGTTGAACAGAAGCTCACACTCCCATGCACTAGGGGGACAATTAGATGAACAAAAATGCACATTGAATTGATACCTGTTCACACCAGTATTCTGCTCAACAATTTTCCCGCCCCTTTTTTTTCTTCCAAGCACCTGGCTTGTGTTGCCCCCTACTGGGGGCCCCGCTATAGTCAGCCCCTTCCAATTCTACCCCCGGGCCCCCTATTTCCCCCAATTTGCACCCAATAAGTATCTGTAGAAAAACCTTGATTACATGTTTTCTCAAGCTCCACCCCACTCCCCTTGCTGCAGATGTGGGATGCATTTTCAGATTAAACTTTATTATAACCTTAAAACATAGCTTATTTTTAGACTTTAGCACAAAAATATAGGCCCCCTTTTCCCCGGAATGTGTGGCTTTTGCACCATTTCAAAGCAAGTTGCAATTTTTAAAATACATGTTCATTAACAAAAAAGAATCTGTACAATGAATTTCCCAAAAAAAGGGAAACGTGTTCTCCAAACCAAAAAAGTTAACCTTGAATTTTCACACACCGCGAGAGGAACATTGGAAATTTATTAAACAGTGGTGTAAGAAAAGATTCCACAGAGGTAACACAGGGGGGAAGAAAACCAAAAACTCATAAACAGCTTTCACCCTGAAACATAAAAATTATTTAACTATCAGCAAAGCCCCAAAAATACCAGTGACAACCTACCAGGGATTTTATAAATTTCCCTTCCAGTCTGTCTAGGGTATGTGTTTAAAAAATATAGATATTTTATTGTGTGAAACCCACGGGAATCAAGAAAATTAAAGGAACACAAGGGTCCCACACCCTAATCCAATAATGAAATATTCCATTTGCAGTTCTTTATGAAATTACATAGTGGAATTTTGGGGAAAACAAAAAAACATAAATATATCAATGAAAATCAAAATAAATACCCCTTGGGGTCGGGAAAGGGGAAAATCATACCCAAAATCAAAGTGAAAAACCCAAATTTTAAAAGGCAAATCAAACCCTTTAGTGGAAATGCCTCAAGAAAAAAAAAAATTTAGGCTCGGTATTTTTGTGTGCAAACAAAGCCCAAAAAAATACCCCACAAATCACAAAACCCTTTTTTTTTGACTAATCCCAAACATACTTTTTACTGAAAAACCCAAAAATATCAAGACATTTTTGGGCGGGGTTGGCATAGGGCCCACCAAAGTATTTTTTTTTTAAAGGGGCTCACTTTGCCTCGGGGTTTTTAAACCCATCTCCCACTTCTGTGCCCACCTCCAACCGATCCGGGTTTCCCTTTGAATAACACATAATCCTCAAATTTGGGGTGGTTTTCCTTTAAAAGGACTTAGTATCACTTCAAAGACCCATATTCAAAAATTTTTGCAACCCCTGGGTAAAACATTTATGAAAATTTAAAAGTATGGGGCCAAATACTAAAGACCTGGGTTTCCCCCCACAAAAACCAGGGACCCCACCCCTGATTTGGGCACCTTTTAATTCCCCCTTTGTTTTCTACAGTGACCATTTTGTTTCCCCACTTGAAACACTTTTTCCCCCCACCCAAAGGGCTTTTTCCCATTTTATTTTACCAACCTTTAGGGGCACAGTACAAATGCTTTAAAAAAAAAAAATATATGACATCCAGTCCTAAACCCCGATCCATTTCGGGAAACAACCTTCCTCATAAAGGGCGATGAGTTTGTTTGCAAAAACCAGATCCTTCATAAACCCATGCGTAACGGCTTTACTTTTTATTCCCAAGTAAAACCCCAGGATAAAACCCTTTTAAAAAAACCTTAAAACATTTTTCCCACAAAAAGGGGAAAATTTAAACGGCCTATTTTTTCCAAAGGTTCATTTTTTTGCCCCTTTTTAAAATTTTGGGCCCCACATTTGCAATGCACCAACCCTTTTGGGGACATACCCCGTTTTTAAAAACAGTCCATAAATAAAAAAAATTTGGACCAACTATCACATTATTTAAACTCCCAAAGGACACACGGGTTTTTTACCATGGGGCCGGGGGATTTGTCTATTTCAACTTCCAAAGGGGAGCTGCACTACTTCAGGGGTTAGACAAAAAACATTAAGTTGGAATTTACCTCCCTCCCTTTGCTTCATCAACAGAAGCTAATCCTAGCCTGTCAAATACAGTGGATAAGAAAATTATTTAATATTTGCTTTTTCTCATCAGGCCCTCTATATTCTCTCCCTCACTACTTTTTAAAGGGCAAACATTTTCTTTTTATCTTTACTATTATATAGTTCCAAAAATATTTGGGATTAGTTTTACTTTCTATGGCAATACTTCTTTCTATCTCCAGCTTTGCTGCCTTGAATCATTTTTTACAATTTTATTTTTGTCTCTATAGCTTATCATATGCCTCTTCACTGCTCTCCTGTTTTATAGCTTAAAATCTTATTTAATGTGTTTTTAGTCCCTCCTTTACATCTGTTGATCCCATTTGGTTTTTTCCTGTTCGAAATAATTTTTTTACCATAAGGTAGTTACCCCTCACAGTGGCGCCTAAATTTTTAAAGATCTCCCATTTTATTTTTTTGTTCTGCTAGTTTTAAACACTTTCCCAGCAATACGGTTAGGGACTCGCTAATAAGAGGATAAAAATTAGCCTTCTCAAATTTAGAGTGTTTTTGTGGCTCCATGACAAAAAGCTCTATTGAATATAATGAGTTTTTATAATATGTCACTATTCCTAGTGCCCATCAACCTAAACCTTTGTACTACTGGTCAGTCAATTAGTCATTATTAAGTCTAGAAGCCTTTCCTCTATCAGTTTCCCACCATTTGGAAGGTGAAGGTAATCTTATTATAATAAGACAAAAACATTTTCCTTGGTGAGAGCTACAGGTTTCAGATTCCCAACTTATTCTGTATATTAAATCGCCCCATAATAACAACCTCATATCTGATTAGACCTTCATCTATTTCCTAGGAGCAGTATCTCTATGGGTTTTGTTGTAATTGGGCCTATCGCAGACTCCTATAGATTTTATATTACATTACTTGTCCCCCCAGTATTTACCCAGTAATATTCCACCTTTCATTACCTGTACCTATATATCTTCCGAATGTTGACTTCAGACAGTTTTACAAAGAGACAGACACCCCCCCTTCCGTGTTAACGGCACTTCTAAAAAACTGTAACCCGGCAAGTTAACCTCCATCGAGCTCCATCAGGCCAATGTCCTCAGTATCCCCACTATGTCATGTTTTTTGCTTCTGGCAGATGAATAATTCTATTTCATGTACTTTATGTGAGGGCCCTCCTGTGCATTGGTCAGCATGCAATTTAGAAGATTTTCAGTTTTATTCCTTCTCCTATTCATTTTAACTATTGCTACACCCTCTACCTCCACTCCACCCCTTGATTTATAACTAATTCCCAGATCTCTATCTTCACTATCTTGCATGCTATATGTTAGTGAATCCCGTTCCCCCAGTCCTAGTTTAAATATTCCTCCAATCTTCCGGAGCATTTTGTCTCCTAAAAAAAAGAAAAAATACAGCTGCATCCTCCCCATTTAATACAGCCTGTCCCTATCATAGAGTCTGTACCAAGACAGAAAGTCAGCCCAGTTCTCCAAAAACCCAAATCCCCTCTTTCCTACACCTATTTTAGAAGCCACTTTATTCACAACCTCTCTACTCTCCCTCGTCCTCTCTGGTTGCCCGTGGAACAGGTTAATATTTCTGAAAATATTACCCTGGAGTCCATGCTTCGGAGGCATTTTGCCCCTGAAATTATTTTTAAGGACACTCCACCCTACCCACTAACTTTGTCATTTCCAATGTTGACCATACACTGGATTCCCTCACCAGCCCACCCATCAATCTTCCAGCCAGATCCGCTGATATGTCGAACCCGGCCCCAGGCAAAACAAACTACTGTTTGGACGATCCCGGTCTTTGGCGAAATTTCCCTGTCTGTGCTCCTGTAAACTGGAGTCCCAACTAACCAGCACCATGTCGACCTGAACCGTGCACTCCTAATCCCCATCATACTGTGCAGACAGGTATGCCTTGCATGCACAATGCTTTTCTGGAGCCATAATTCCAAAAAATCCCCCTCATCCGCCAATCTGCAAATTTTTGGGTACCATTCAGACTAGCCTCCCTAACACTTCTTCCCTCTACCCTTTTTTCGTGACTGTTACCCATCAAGCTGCCCTCATGTTCCTTCCACCACCATGCGCGCAACCCTCCCCATCATCTACATTCCTGCGAGTGAATTGCTCTGTGAGCACAAAGTCGCTTCCAAGTTGGGCAATGATCTCTATCGCCACTTGCTCATTTAGATCCAGATCCGGGCTTCTAAATTGCAGGGCACACATCTTGCACGCATATCACCTTTACAGACACAGCTTCATTTCTTATAGAAGGAAAAAGTTTTTCCAGCAAAAAAATTAGTTTCAATAAACAAATCTATATAATTGGAATCTATATTAAAACATGGCTGTAGCTTAAAGCTAAAGTTTACCGTTTTCCCGGCTCCGCACCTTAGTCATAACCAGTTAACCTTCTTGCCACAGCTTGCATTGATGTGCCATCATGGATGAGCTGCACTCTATCTATCTATCTATCTATCTATCTATCCATCCATCCATCCATCCATCTATCTAGCTTCAAAGAGCTCCATGTTTATGTCACTAGACTGCGTAAAGCAGGAAAAATGTCTTTTTCTGTTATTTTAAGTTGAAGACCTAGAAAAGGAGATGGTTGGGAGTGGGGATTATTTCAACACCACTTCAGATCTTCAGTTAATAATGTTTATTAGGTGCCTCATTGGGAAGGCCTTTTAGAATGGTTTAAACCTTCAACACTGCTCTCGCTACTTTTATCTCATACTGAGATGAAGCAATGTTGTTAACCTTGGGAAGACAGGAGCAAAAGACCTGAATGAACACCAGTGTTTGGTGCTGCTAGCAGGCAGTCAGACTCAGACCTATTATAATGAATGGTAATGTTTCGTCTAAGTCTAATTTTGTGATATTGCACACTGACCTGTTGCTGTGTGATAAACAAATAATGAAGCTGGTTGAGGTTAGTTTTAAATCAATCCTTTAGTTGGACTGATTAATGTGCCAGAATCTGTCTAATCAAGTCAATGGCGATATCTTTCCCTAAAGCAATTCCTTTTTGTCATGTGGTACAAAAAAGGGTCTCAAACACATAATAAATGTGATGGATATGTATCTAAAAGAGAAGTCCCAAATGTTGCTACATTTTGGCATAATCTATGAAGGCTTTTAGGCTCAAACACATCAGTACACTTGCCTCACTGTTTTTATATAACCAGATTTCAAACAGATTTTTAAGACCGTAAAGTCCTAATAATTTTTAGCAATTGGTTCTTCTCTTTTGAGATCGACAAAATCCTGGTAGTGGCAGGATTAACAAAATTTTCAGAACTGCTTTCTGCTAGGGAGCATGACACTTCTTTGTGTCAAACTTAAGTAGATGGAAACCTGAGCAGGAATTGGAAGTGACCCAGCTGTGGAAGTGAAACTCACAATGCTAGAATTTTAGTTGAAAGCCAAAAATGAGAATTGGTCTGAATTTCTCCTTAACCTTATGTAAAGCTGTTAACCTATATGTCACTATTGTAATAGAAGTTCGAATTAGAAGGTCATGAATGATGACTAGGTACAAACTGGTGCTTGCATCTGAAAGACTGTAAGAGATTGACCTTCTGTAGGCAAACTCAGCTGTGGGTAGTAAGTTCATCCAGTCATTGTCCAGATAATATTTGAAGCTATTACTTAGGGAACAAAAGTGGATCATAAAATAAGATAATTTCAATAATGGTTGTTCCTGAAACTTTACAATACAGTAGTAAGCAGTTCATCTTATGGAAAGCTAAGAAATGTCCTATGTCGGATCCCACCTGCGGAAGTTATAATAGATCAAGGACTACATACATAGGTATGGATGTAAACAGTCTAACTTGTATGTTGCTTCTGTATATTTCCTCAGAAAAACATTTTCTAAACTTCTTTAGCAAAACTGGTATACTTTTAAACTTTAGCTACACTGAGTAATCCAGAATCTGGTGGTTTGGAAAACACATTCATTTAATTTTTCAGAACACAACTAAAAGACCTTGTCCACCTTCACAACCAATATATATTGCTCCAGTGGCATCTAACATAAAAATAAAGCAATTTTCAAAAACTATTAATTTAAATCCTTCATGACCGAGCCATGTTCCCCTGTTTATGACATAGGCATGCAGGTTTCACAGTTACAATGCTTTATTGAAATAATTTTTTGGCTTTTTTCCCATGATATATAAGGCTATATTGTTATGTAATTTTTATTTTAGAATTTTTTTTTATATAATGGAAAATGTAAAGGTCAAAAATAAATGTCTCTTTTTCAATTTTTTTAATACAAAAAAGTATCACTTAAATAAGTTTTTAAATTGTGTCCCCCTTCCCGTTACAGTTGTCCCCCTTGAACTTTTCAACCTTTTGCCACATTTTAAACTTCACAACAGTATCACGGACCTGCCTGGTGTGTTCCTTGGTCTTCATGATGCTCTCTGCGCTTTAAATGGAACCCTGAGACTATCACAGAGCAGGTGCATTTATATGGGGACTTGATTACACACAGGTGGATTATCTTTATCATCATCAGTCATTTAGGACAACATTGGATTATTCAGAGATCCTCACTGAACTTCTGGAATGAGTTTGCTGCACTGAAAGTAAAGGGGCAGAATAATATTGCACGCCCCACTTTTCAGTATTTTTTTTTTTACAAAAGTTTAAAATATCCAATAAATTTCTTTCCCCTTTCCCAAAAATTGTGTCCCACTGGTTGTTGATGCTTCACAAAAAAAATAAAAATGTTATATCTTTATTTTTGAAGCATGAAAAGTTGCAAAAGGTTGAAAAGTTCAAGGGGACGAATACTTTCGCAAAGCACTGTATTTACTTTACCTGTTGTGCCCTCTATAACGTCAGAAATGACCTTTGGAAGACATTTTCACAACACTTTTTTTATTATTATTCTTGGGTGACCCCACACTCACTTCAGAGCTAATCAGGGTCAGAGACCCAGTAGCTCCTGCAGTTACCCAGCATCAGAAATCACATGACCGCTGGGACGGAAGCGGAAAGCCTGAAGGCTGCCTGCTGGGCTGTACATGCAGCACTTATTTAGTGACATATATACAGCCATTGGGAAAGGAGAGACAGTAATAAACTGTCATTGCTGATAGCCAGCTCTCTACTTATACAGATGCATGATTTCCATGCAGTTGCTAATTTTCCAAGGATCATCATTGCAAGCTTACTTGTGGACCAGTCGGACGTTTATAGATGTGCAGCACTCTGCAAGTGGTTAAAATACTGTACATGTTTAAGTCTACAGCTCCTATACAGGCTTATATGTCTCCATGGTAATACAAAACAAACAAGCCTAATGTAGTCTGATGCTGCACCCATATTTGCATCCATCTTATACGTCTTAGTCATATACATTGGATAGGTAGGTAAAAGTAGTGGACATGAAAGATAGAATAACGATAGGATGGGACTACAGCGCTTTTGTTTATCATACAGTATCTCACAAAAGTAAGTACACCCCTTACATTTCTGTATATATTTTATTATAGCTTTTCATAAGAAAACACTGATGATAAGGCACTTTGATACAATGTAAAGTAGTCAGTGTACAGCTTGTTTAACAGCTTAAATTTATTGTGCCCTCAAAATAAATCAACACACAATCATCAAGGTTCATATCGCTGGCAACAAAAATGATTACACCTCTAAGTGAAAATGTACAAATTGTGCTCAAAGTGCCAATATTTTGTGTGGCTACCATTATTTGCAAGCACTGCCTTAACACTCTTGAGCATGAAGTTCACTAGAGCTTCACAGGTTGCAGCCACTGGAATCCTCTTCCATGACAACATCATGAAGCTGGTGGATGTTTGAACCCTTTTGCTCCTCCCCCTTCCCAATTTCGGGTGCCCAAGATGCTAATGGGGTTTTGGTCTGGAGCATTTGGCCGTCCCGCCCCCTTTCCCCCATTTCTTTTGCAGGCAGTGGTGTCTGGAGGTGTGTTTGGGGTTGTTTCATGTTAGAATATGCCCCACAGCAAAAATTGGAGGGATCTGTTTTACTTCGTATGTCTAGTAATGTTGGCATTTTTTAGTTCCCCCAAGAATTGTATCCCCACAGCCAGCGCATCTGCAGTCCCAAAGCATGACACCTCCACCACCATGGTTGACTGTAGGCAGGACACACTTTTACCTGATTGCCGCCACACTAGAACCTGAACCAATAAGTTTATTTGGTCTCATCAGCCACGGGAAAAGGGGCAGAAAACCCTGCCCTTAGTCGTTTCTTAAGCAAATTGTTTGCGGGCAATCTTGTGCATTATCTTTAGAAGAGACGGGATGACAGCCATGCAGACAAATTTGATGCAGTGTTTGGGATATGGTCTAAGCACTGACAGACTGACCCTCCACCCCTTTAACCTGTGCAGCAATGTTCTCCGCATATGATGCTGAGCACATGCACTTAACTTCTTTGGTCGACCATGGCAAGGCCTGTTCTGAGTGGAACTTGTCTTGTTAAAGTGCCGTATGGACTTGGCCACTGTGTTGCAGCTCAATTTCAGAGTGTTGGCAATTTTCTTATAGCCTAAGCCATCTTTATGTAGAGCAATCATTCTTTATTTTTTTCGGATCTTCAGACAATGCTTTGCCCTGGGTGCCATGCTGCACTTCCAGTGACCAGTATGAGGAGTATGAGAGCAAAAAACACCAAAATTTTAAAAACCCGCCTCCATTCACACCTGGACCTTGTTATACTAAAAAATTTAAAGACACTGGGAGGGAAAATGGGAAAAATTTGGGCCCAATTGTCGATTTTTTTCTTGGGGGTTCTTTCTTTTTTGCCAGTGGGTTTGAAATAGATGGGTTTTTGTGTTGGGTTTTTTTGAGGGCACATATTTTACACGTTATAAAAAATGTACATAACTACTTTACATTGTATCAAAGTACATATCGTCAGTGTTTTCCATGAAAAAAAAAATACAAAATTTACAAAATTTGAGGGGTGTACTCACATGTAACCACAGAGCCCCATAAGTCTGCCTAGCAGCTATAGATACTGAATGGAAGGATGTAATTAAAGTGGCTTTTTATTTTAGATGGATTATTGTTGCGACGATGTATACTATATATCCTTTCATATAGTATGTGGTCCCATGCACTGTTAAAGGCATTGTATGGGATAACAAAAGAAAGGTTTGATTTTTTTATTTTATTTCAGAAATAGTGCCACTCTTAGACTTGTTTGTAGAACCGCAGATAAGTCTTAATGAACCTATAGTTATTTAGTTCCAAAGACCCCTACTTTATTTGATTCCTATATAACCCTTGTCTTCTACTTTATTGACCAAGAAACAATGATAACACAAATCTATTGTGTAGGTTTGGTATCTGTCATATCAGTTTTGACACCAGATGTCTTCCTGAACCGGACAGCGAAATCCTGCAGGCCATGGTTTTCTGCTAAACGTTGGACATGGATCAGGTGCACAATTTTCTAATTAATGACCGTGGCTTATCCTCTTCTCTGTATTAAGAGCACATGAATTCTTAGCCAAGCTAAACATATATATGGAGAGAAGCAGAGTGGGGGGAGTTAAAACGAACTGCAGTCTAATAAATTGGCAAAAAATATAACTCTAACTAAATTGGGTTCAGGGTTTTCACTTTACAGACTTTAATTTGTTAACTTTTCTTCTGTGACCCTCCTGGTCTGGCAATGCTCCTGATACAGGGTTATCTGATCAGACATTACTTCCGGTTACCATAATATAGGGGTAATTTCTATTACATGGTAACCAGAATTGAAATTAGACGGGGTGTTGTACTGAAAGTGATGTCACACAAGGACTGCCGCTTGACCGTGAGCTCTGCGAAATGGTAACTTAACCCAATGAAAGCCCCATCCCCAATTTAGGGTTAGGATTATGTGAAAGGTTAGGGTTAAGATTACAGAAAAAAAATGAGTTCAGGACATCCCAAACTCAAACTAAGTAAAACCAGTTCAGTTAAACTATTCAAGCAACATAACTGTCTAAGGTGACACTCCAGTACATCTGGAAAAATAGCGGAAGATTCCCTCACAGACTACAGTTGATGACTGGAGTTTCCTGCAGCAGAACATACTGTAATCAGTTTATCTACTAACAAAAAGGAATTGACAGACAACCCTTTTAATGGAGAAATCTATAGCCAACACTTGTTAAATCCTAGGGACAATAATTAACTTTAAAGGAGGTCCAATAAAACAATTTCAATCAGTCAGAATTGACCATTTTCTTCCAACAGACACCACAATTTCCTCTCTATTATTATTTGGATTGCCTTGGCTCACTTTTATGCAATATTATTTGATCCTATTCAGTACATCATGGCCTTTCTGGTTATACCGGTTATTCCAGTCTCTGTTTTAATGTCCTTATAGAAGTTCTTTTTTTGACAGTGACAACAATAAATCAACTTTGGAAGATAGCTCAGAGGTGAATGAGAAACAAGGAGTGAGCAGAGTGAGAAAGTCTGACAAAGGCTATAATCAATGTCAGACTATTCAAATCTGCTGTCACTGCGCCATCCTCTTCATCATCCTTTCTAGAAATCCTTTCATGATCTTTTTTACTCTGTCATTTATTCTTCCTCTTATTTTTAACCGTTGAATGACTGCATGGTTCCTCAGTTTTAAAACCTAAATAATTATCCTGACTATATGATTTGCTTTTTATTACAGTAAATATCACTTTTTTAAACTTTCTCAGTCTACACAAATGAACAGTAAAGTATTTTTTTATCACATATAACAAGGATAGAAATATGACCTCTTATAAGGCTAATCTCACATGTCCGTTACATGACTATATTTTCAGGTCCATTTTATGAATGCCACAACCAGGGGCCTAAAGAATTGCCCATGGGAGGTGTAGATGTTAAGTGTTGCTTGGGTGTAACTGCAATGTTAGGGTCATTTTAGGGTTCAGTGTGTAGTAGGATTTCCACCTTTTTTTTGCCCAAAAAATACGGGTCAGGTTTAATGAGTAAAAAGGGAGTGTGATTTTGGGCATAGTTAGTGCATGGTATGAGAATAAGTTATTATTAGAGATGGGCGAATTGATTCTAATGAAGTGGAATTCGTTTAGAATTTCAGGAAAACTTCGGTTCGGAACGAAGTCGAACTTTGGGGTACTTAGGGTGAACGAAGTGTGCTTTTTCATTGAATAAAATTGCTGCGAGCCCCTGGCGCCTACATGGGGCAAACACACTCTGGGAGGAAGAAGGGCATAAGCTGCATCACATGTTGCAGAGGTGAAGCCAATCAGAGACCGGCGGGATTCTGTGACGTCACCGCACTATACTAAGTCCGGCGCGACGCGGAGCTCACACTCCTCCCTACTGTACTGATCAGGGAGGGGGGCTGCCGCGGGCGGGATAGCTCTTACTGAAGGAATTGATTTTTATAAAAGCGATTTTCCTGTGGGGTGTCTCAGCTTGTCTCAGGACAGTTCTCGTAATGTTTATTTCTAATTTTTTTTGGGGTATTTGGATCTGAAATCCAGTGGTGCTTTCCACTGCAGCTGGCATATACATTTCAATATCAAAGTGGGTCTAAAGCCCGTTCCCTGTTGTATTCATTTAAAGAAACAGCGTTTTTACAATACAAATACCACTTAATTTTTGGCTGCTCAATTCTATTGCGCAATTTACATCCAAGGGTTAATTTAAGCGTTGTTTTGCTGGTGTGCTGACCCCAAAGAAACGGTCTTTTTCACGCCAAAATATATACTTTTTCTGTAGCCTAATTCACAAGCAAAGGTTAATTACAACTGGTTCTATCTTGTTGTGTGGCGTAGAAAAAACACGCAATTGTAACCGCTACAAAGCTACTATTTTGAGAGGCTTAAATTCTTAGGCGCAATTTACATCCAGGGTTATTTAAGCGTTGTTTTTGATGGTTGTGGCTGACAAAAATAAACGGCTTTTTTCAACGCCAAAAAATATATAAAATTTTTCCTGTAGCCTAATTCACAAGCAAAGTTAATTACACTGTATCTCCTTGTTGTGTGGCGTAGAAAAACACGCAATTGTAACACGCTACAAAGCTACTATTTTTGTGCGGGCTCAATTCTTTGGCGGCCAATTTACATTCCAAGGGGATAATTTAAGCGTTGTTTTTGCTGGTGTGCTGACAAAAGGAACCGTCCTTTTTCAACGCCAAAAATATATAAATTTTTCCTGTAGCCTATTCACAGCAAAGGTTAATTACAACTGTATCTCTTATTGTGTGGCGTAGAAATCACGCAATTGTAACACGTTACAAAGCTATTATTTTGTGAGCTCAATTCTATTGCGCATTTACATCAGGGTTAATTACGCGGTGTTTTTGCTGGTGTGCTTACAAAAATAAACCGTCCCTTTTTTCAACGCCAACATATATAAAGTTTTCCTGAGCTAATACACAAGCAAAGGTTAAATTACACATGTATTTTGTTGTGTGGCGTAGAAACCAGCGAATTGTAAAACGATACAAAACTATATTTTGTGCAGCTCATTTCTTTGGCGCAATTTCCATCAAGGGGTTAATTAAGCTTTGTTTTGCTGGTGTGCTGACAAAGTAAAACCGTCTTTTTCAACGCCAATATATATAAATTTTTCCTGTGCCTAATTCACAAGCAAAGTTTAATTACAACTGTATTCTGTATTGTGTGTGGCCGTAGAAAACACGCAATTGTAACACGCTTACAAAGCTGACTATTTTGTGCGGCTCAAATTATATTGCGCAATTTACATCCAGGGGTTAATTAAGCGTTGTTCTGCTTGGTGTGCTTACAAAAATAAAACGTCTTTTTCAACGCACAAATATATAAATTTTTCCCTGTAGGCCTAATTCACAAGCAAAGGTTAATACAAACTGTATCTCTTGTTGTGTGGCGTAGAAAACACGCAATTGTAAACACGCTACAAAACTACTCTTTTGTGCAGCTCAATCTTTGGCGCAATTTACATCAGGGGTCTTAATTAAGCGTTTTTTGCTGGGTGTGCTGGACAAAAGTTTAAACCGCTTTTTCAACGCAAAATATATAAATTTTTCCTTGTAAGCCTAATTCACAAGCAAACAGGGTTAATTACAAAACTGTATCTTTATTGTGTGGGGTAGGAAAACACGCAATTGTAACACGCTACAAAGCTACTATTTTGTGGGCTCAATTCTTATTGCGCAATTTACAGTTCAGGGGTTAATTAAGCGTTTGTTTGCTGGTGTGCTGACACAAAAATAACCGTTTTTTTTCAACGGCAAAATATATAATTTTTCCTGTAGCCTATCACAAGCAAAGGTTCAAATTAAAACGTGTATCTCTTGTTGTGTGGCGTAGAACAACACGCAATTGTAAACGTTACAAAGCTACTAATTTTGTGCGGCTCAATCTTTGGCGCAATTTACATCCAGGGGTTAATAAGCGTTGTTTTTGTTGGTGTGGTGACAAAAAATAAACCGTCTTTTTCAACGCAAAAATATATAAATTTTTCTGTAGCCTATTTCACAAGCAGAAGGTTAATTACAACTGTATTCTCTTGTGCTGTGTGTGGCGTAGAAACACGCAATTGTAAACACGCTACAAAGTATATTTTGGCGGCTCAATTCTTTGGCGCAATTTACATCAGGGGTTATATAAGCGTTGTTTTGCTGGTTTGTCACTGTGCTGACAAAAAATTAAATCCGTCTTTTTCAACGCCAAAAATATATACATTTTTCCTGTAACCTAATTCAAGTCCCGAAGGTTAATTAAGCTGTTTGTGCTTTTACATTTAGTAAAACACAGTGTTTTTAAACCGACACATACAAGTAAATTTTTTCCTGCCATTTGTTGGAGCGCAATTTATATCCAAGGGTTACCAAGGCCTGTTACTGGGGTTCATTTGGAGTCAAAAACAGGGTTTATTATTTATATCATATACAGATATCATCATCAAAACAGTGTCTTGTACATTTTTGAACAACCAGTAGGTCACAGAGAGGTGGCAGGCTCTGACACCTGCGAGTGGCAGAGGCACAAACATTCCTGGAACAGGGCCCAGGTCGCAGCACTGCAATGGGGAGTCGCAGCAGGGGTCACTCAGTGGAGTCCCACAACTGCCGCTGTCATCTCGCGGGCCGTTGAATGTGTTGATCAGCAACCCAAAGGTTCTTGATTGGTTGACTAGGTCATCCTCTTCCTCTACCCAGGATGACATCTGACAACCCCAGCAAGAGGTCTGAGTAGGGAACCTCAGGACACACCCATTAGTTGGCATGGCCGGGAGCGGGTCAGCGGCCCTCACTGTCTAGCCCGCCTCTGTCCCATCCGGGTACTCAGCCAGAGATCTACTCTTTGGTCTGGCTCGTGCCACTATATACGAGGATGACCAATTTGGAGGAGGGCAGTCAGCAGTACTGGCAGCGAATAAATGGGGCCCAATACGCCTGCTTATTGCAGTAGGCGGCCAAAGTATAGATGTGGAGGTGGCATGGGAGGTCATGTTGTGAGAGGTCAGCTCGGCATAACCAAGACGGTGAGTGAGGACAGCAGTGACGATGAAACACAAAACGATGATGAAGTAGCGGGACCGCACTTGGGAGCCGGTGAGCAAGGGCTTTCTTATCGTCAGGAGAGAGGGCTGTCAGCTGCGGTCAGTGCAGCAGCGCAAGCCAGCATCGTGGGTGTTGAGCCGTGAGTGGTCGGCAGGATGAGCATGCAGGTGTGAGGTCGGGAGCCAAGCGCCAGGGGTAAAAAACCCGCTTCGCATGTCCAAGAAGTAGCAGCACAGGGCTCAGCGAGGGCAGCGGCGGGCGAGTAGTCACTCAGTGTGGAGCGTTGGCGGGTAAATCCGCTACTCGGCGGTGTGGCAGTTCTTTGCTACGACACTGGAGGAGCCGAATATGGGTATTGTAGAATCTGAGGCAGGAAAGTGAAGCGTGCCAGGGAGCTAACGTTGGCACACGGCCCTGCGTCAACACATGCAGCGTCACCATCGGTGGCCTGGGAGAACGGGGCTCAGATTTGGGTCGGTCCCATCCTGTCGCTGCAGCATCGCAGCAGCAGCAGCGCCCAGTGGCAGACAATGCCATTGCAGGCAGTCAAGGCTCCACCAACCTCTGCAGAAGGGAGCTGTTCTCTTTGGACATATCTCCGGTCCAGATGCTCCTGCTCCTCGCTATCATGGCGCCAGAGTCGTTTCAGCGAGGCGATTGCAAAGAGACAACTGTATGCGTCCAACCATCTAAGTGCAGCAGATGACCGATGCTTGTCCAAGTTGTTGGTATTGCAGCTCCCTCACTTCCCAAATGAGTGGACTCTGCACCATTCAGAGAAACTAAATGGCTTGTGCCTGAGTCCGAGATGTGAGAGTTCCAAGCCGTAATTCTTTTCCATAAAGGCAGTACCGCACTTCATAAATATGTTAGAACAGAAGGTGGGTTCAGTCCTTGAGCTTATCGGATTTGTTCCAAGGAGTGCACGGCAGCACGGACGTCTGAGCTGTTAACTAGTTCAGGGCCAGTACATATCCTTTACGGGGCCCCCACTGGGTGAATGTGCTTCCAGCCTACCGGCACACCAACAACTTGGAACAGGGAGACGCCGCTTTCTCCCCACGTTGTCAAAACTGCGGGCTCCTGACGCCATGTACGTCCTCTCCTCCTCCACCAACACCATCTCAGCCTCCACAAGTACTGCTCCATCATACCACATGGTGTAGGGCACAGGCGGTGTCACGCCGTTCTACACTGGGCTTGCCTCGACGAACGAAGTTCACACAGGGAAAGGAAACTGCTCCGTGTCACTGACAGACAAGAAATCGATGTGTGGCTTTCTCGCGCCCAACTGCCAAATGGACCATTGGTGACGGTCAATGGGGAAGAAACATGGTGTCCGCGCTGCACCGAGGAGGGGATGGTCCATGCGCCCTGCATTGGCGGCACGTGTTCAAATCTGGTTGTGAAAAAAGTTCCTGAAGTCTTCCACCGATCTTCAGAACATTTGAAAATGGCCCAGGAAACTGAGCTGCACTTTATCATTCGTACGAAGCCAGGACACCTTCGAGTTGCAGCGGTGCCAGCGGGCCTCCCCAACACACTCTGATATGCGATGTTTCCACCCGTTGGGAATTCCAGCCTGCACATGTTGGGACCGGACTGTTATGAACAGAGAAGGCCATTAACGATTTTTTTGATGTTCAGGCAGACAGAAGTAACTCCCTATGTAACTTTGATGTCAGCCATGAGTGCAGCTCATGCGTGACCACCTGCCGTTTGTTGAGGCCATACAAGGTAGGCGCCGTTATTTGTCAGTCGGCCACGGACTATGGGGAATAACGTCATTTCCACTGCTTCATTGTCCTGGAACGATGCTGAAAAATATGTTGTGGAGGGGGACTGGAGACGTGGCGGGACTACATCTCTGGCCACATGAGTCCGTTGGGGGATGAAAAGGAGGACGGCGAGGAGGACATAGGAGCAGAAAGATTGTTCTGGTGAATGAGTGGATTTTACTACCAGGTGACCAAGAGAGGAGGGAGCAGGAGCAGCTGGAGGAGGTGTGGATGGAGATGATGGAAGACGAGCAGATGACCCCCAAAGCACCCAGTGCAGTATACAGTTGTAAGATGGAGGCATGGAGCTTTGGAGGTCACTTGTGCAGATGGCCCGCAGCATGCTTATTTGCCTGGCTAGTGACAGCTGGAATAGTCAGCATCGGCAAAGGGATGACTTCTGCTCTCCACCCTATTGGACCCTCGCTACCGGTCCAAATGGGAGCTTTTTCCAGCTATATGAGAGGGAGAGACAAACTCAAATTACTTATAGGGTAAACCTCCGTAAACCGTTGGCCGTGCCTCATGTGCGGAATAGTCCTTCCTCAGACAGGAGTATGACCGGGGGTGGTTCTCAGCGGCTCAGTAGTACTGCCGCGGCTGCTGGGGAAGGTGGGGGGCGGGGTAGGAGCAGTACACAGCTCCATCAGTAGTAACCTAAGGTCTGGAGTCACTGATGAGCAGGATCTTCCTTCACCCGCCCTAGTGAGGAGGGACAGTCGTCAGCAGCAGCAGCCGCAGGACTGGAGCAGTCCCTGAAACCAACAGGTTTGTGGCCCTACTTGGACAGCACTTGCCACCTCAGTTAGAAGATCCGCGGACTTACCTGGGCAGCCAAACTGGATGTGTGGCCGCAAATTGCCAGAGTTTGCAGTGGGAGAAGCTGTCCTGCCCGGCCAAGTAGTGTGGATCAGAGCGGAGTGTTCAGTGCGGCGGGGGCCATCGTTATCCAAGGAGAAACCCGCTTGTCCACTGGAAAGTGAAAACGACTGACCTTTGTCAAGATGTATCAGCGTGGATCGGCCCAGGATTTCCACACACCAATGCCTTAGGCGTCAGTCTGGGTTCAAACTTACCTGCCTCAGCACTTATTCTGATGCGCCAACACGCCTGATGCCAACACATCTGCTGACAGTTTCTCCATCTGCCTACCACCTTCTTACCAGGGACTGGTATTGACACCACCTCAACACTCTGTATTGTGCCACTCTATGACCTCATGCTACCACTGCTGTTGCTGTTGCCGTGACTTCCACCTGTGACATTGTGTGCCACTGTCTGACCTCATGCTGCTGCTGTGGCTGCTGCCCATGTCCTCCACACTGTGTCATTGTGCCACGCCCTGGACCTCATGCTGCTGCCGCCAGTGACCTCCGCTCTCAGTCATTGTGCCAACTCTGTGGTTCTCCTGTTTTGGCCACCTCCAGAATGTCATTGTGCACCCACTCTCTGACCTCATTGCTGCTGCTGTGACTCCTGCTGTGCCCTCCACACTGTGTCATTATACCCCTGGCCTGACTCATGCTGCTGCCGCCGTGACCTCCGCTCTCAGTCATTGTGCCATTCTGTGGTTTCTCTGTTTTGCCACCTCCAGAAGTGTCATTGGTTGGGCTCGCCGTGCCCACTGCCTCCTGATATCATGCTGCTGTGTCGTGACCTCTACACTGTGTGATTGTGCCCCTCTGTGGCCTCCTATACTGTTTTTGCCACCTCCTGAATTCGTCATTGTGGCCACTGCCTTGATCTATTACTGCTTGCCGCCGTGGACCTCCACACTCGTGTGATTGTGCCACTCTGTGGCCTAATACTGTTTTGCCGCCTCCAGCATGTCATTGTTGCCACTGTGTCTGACCTCATACTGCTGCCGCCGTGACTCCACACTGTGTGATTGTGCATCTCTGTGGCCTAATACTGTTTTGCGCCTCAGAATGTCATTGTGCCACTGCCTGATCTCATGCTGATGCTGTGTGGACCTCCACACTTGTCTATTGTGGCCACTCTGTGGCCTAATATGTTTTGCCGCCTCCAGAATGTGATGTGCCACTGCCTGACCTCATATGCTGCCCCCGTGATCTCCGCACTTTGTGTTGGTGCCACTCTGTGGCTTCCTCGTTGTTTTGCCACCTCCAGAATGTCATTGTGCCCTGCCTGGGACCTCATGCTGCTGTGGTTGCGCCGTCACCTCCACACTCTGCACTAATGTTGCCACCTGAGCACTCAGCTTGTTTTTTTTCCAGCTTTCCGCTGGCCATGACTTTGTCAGGGGATACATTCCCGCTACAGTTTTTTGGTCAGTTATTGCCTCTTAAGTGCCAGGGAAATTTTTATGTAGTGAAGCTGATTCTATGATGAGCGGCCGGCTGTCATGTGCTTGTCAAACAAAAACAAACATTGTATGAAGACCAACAAGCTCCCTTGCATATTTAAGCGTAGCACAACGTTCTACAGCACCCTGCAGGCACTGTGCAGCTGGAAATAGCTGCTTTTTAATGCGATTCGTGCCGAGAGTATCGGACCGAATTTATTTTTGTCGGAAAAAATTCGGCGAAGTGACCGAATCGAATGTTTGAGAAATTCGCCCATCTCTAGTTATTATTTAGTGTTTGTAAAGGATTTTAAGAATTTTGTAAGAAGAGAGCTAAGGGAAAGCAGACTACAGTTGACTTATAGTCTATTCTATTGTGGTATGCACTTTTTGTCTAGGACATGTAATAGACCAGACCTGTGTCTGGCACATAGGGCATATACCGCGGTGAAATAGTCCAAATGTAGTTTGAAAGAGACAACATTTGGTCTACAAATCCTTTGGCTCTGCCACAGCATAAGTCAGAATAATGAGGGATTAATGTATGGATCTATGTTGGTGAGAATTGGAAGGGTTAATGCACCTGGTGGCTTTGGGAAATGACAGTAAGGGAGTTAAGGTAAGGATCCTTGGTGGTCTAAGGCTATGAGGGGCTTAATGTAATTAGCCTTGGTGGTCTAAGACAGTGAGGGAGTTAATGTAAAGATCCTTGGTGGTCTAGAGCAATGAGGGGGTAAATGTAAGGAGCCTTGGTATTATGAGGCAATAGAGCAGTTAATGTTACATACCTAAGGGCCTTGTG
The DNA here is from genome assembly GCA_025379985.1 of Phyllomedusa bahiana. Classification (NCBI taxonomy): domain Eukaryota; kingdom Metazoa; phylum Chordata; class Amphibia; order Anura; family Hylidae; genus Phyllomedusa; species Phyllomedusa bahiana. The sequence goes on along the minus strand of JAODAL010013393.1, from coordinate 38,619 downwards.
ATTACTCACATCTCCTTCTTGGCTCCAGATTTGCTCTTGCTGTCACTTCCAGTTTCCTCCCAGCACTGGTCATACAGATGAGTACGGGGTGGATAGAGGACTTGCAGCTGTAACTCTATGACCTGGAAAGTAATGTAACAAAACTCTACCCCGTCATTAGCAGTAGATGACAGGAACTCTGATTGGCTTCCCAAGAAGAAGCTCTGATGACTATAACTGATGATATGTTGTGAGTCCGCCAAACTTACATATCAGAAACTTAATGGTGCCAGTACTAATTTTATACCTTCCCTGGCTGTCCTATGATAAATACTGGCTGAGCCAGTGGTATACTGGCCATATAGCAAGTCTAGTGTGTAACCAGTCTATGGGGAAGTCATCACTATGTTCAATCTTTAGCTGAAGGCATGTGGACATGGGAGGTCAAAGAGTGGATTAATGAGCATGGAAGTAGCACACAATCCACAGAAATTTTTAAGCATGCAATAACACTTTATTAGGGCTCCTAAAGAGAGTGGCCTTCCCCAAGTTGTCTGCATACTCCATTATAATGGATTTTAAAGGAGTTGTCTCATTACAAGCTTTCAGCCTACCTCAATGTTTCTGGCAGCAAAGGATTTTTGAATTGAGGGGCGTGCTTCTTGTCTACCTCTTCTCCTCCCTCTTCCCCCTCCCCTCAGCACACAGAAAGCTCTCCTACATAACTTCTATACAGCATACAGCAGGGAGAGGGTGAGGGGGTTTGCTGCCAGATTTAACCCTGTGTGTGCCTGCCTAGATCTGCTGCAGGTTGCTCACAGCTAGATCAGCTGCACTGTCAGCTCCTCAGGAGACAGGAGAGGGCTGATCTATGAGTGTGGAGAGGTCTGTGAAGCTGTGTATGCCAATAGCAGAGCAGGGGGGATGCAAGTGTTCCTTTACCCCCTGCTTAGCATACAAATCTCCAGCATCTCAAGCAACAACAAACAAACCCTGTCAGAACAGACACAGGGCAGCTGTGAAGTGTGTTACTATAATCACGATGTGTCACTAGTACAGCAGAGCAGGGAGAGATAGGAACCGTTCACATGCCTCCCTGATCTGTTCTATTAGTATAGTCAGAGCTCCACAGACACATCATGATTATAGTAACACATTTCACTGCTGTCACATCTATTGACCACAGGTCAGCCTCATCTCTGCTCTCCTCAATCTGTGTAGGGAGCAGGCACACACAGGGTTAATCCAGCTACACAGACACAGAAGCCAGAGCCCTCCCCCTCCCTCCACTATAGAAGCATTCTGTGAGGGAGGGGCTCTCTGCTCAGACCAGTAGTCAGAAACAGATGAGTCATTGGCACTGACAGCCAGTGAGATAAAGATCAACAGGTCAGCTGCTATAGGGATTTCAGGAGCTGATGCACTACTACTAACAGGGATAATTCAAAATCAGTAGGACATTTGTAATGAACATATATTGCAAAGCTGCTTGTTTTTTAAAGATCTTTTAATTAAAACCCAATCATTGTACTTTAAGAGACTGCAGAGGGATTTGCTTTCCACAGATCATACACCACTTGAGGTATTCTGAAGAGGATCGTGAAAAGGAAAAGTTGGAAACCAAGAATAAAGTCCTCCTATCCCACATAATAAAGCATAGTCCTAATTTTATTAATTTCTATCTACCCTCTCACCTATATGGCATTTCTAAGAAAACCTACTTATAAAAAGTGCAATGGTGAGGAAAAAGTTCCCAGTAGGCGGATTCCCTCTGGCCTGTCTCAGTCTGGACTGGCTTGATTGACAGATGTCTTGCTACGTGCATATAGGGACAGACCTGTCAAGCAAGCTTAGCCTAGCGGTACGAAACTGGAGGCAAGCCACTCAGTAGACTTTTTTCTCCTTAAGTCTATCACTGTTTCAGAGAGAGATGTAGTCCCATGTCATTAGGGCACCGCATTTTATGTAGCCTGAAACTGCTGACAGGTTTTCCTTTTTATGATGTGCTAAAGATAGTACATGATAGAATTGTATAAATAGCAATTTAATACAAAGGGAGACATGTATGAATCGAATGCGTCGAAGTTCATTTTCTCATCTTTTTTTAGTGTATAATGCGCCTGAATGTATGAAAGTGGTTTTTGTGTGATTATAAATGATGTGTAAAGTTCGAAGGCCTTGCCTGTGTGTTAGGCACATTATGGAAATTAGGCCCATTAGTAATGCACCTAACATGTAGGCTTTAGATAGGCTGGAAATAAAAGAAAAGTCATTAGAATAGCATGTCAGTGAGTAGAAACTATGGTACTGATCCTGCTTGGTGGACCACAGGTCCCGGCAAGACCTGTGGCGTGCTGGCTCTAGCGGTATATAGAGAGCAGCAAAAATACATTTCGAATTTAATGTAGTAAAAATTAAAAATTGTAAAATCTGAACATCATCAGTGGGTTATTTAATGTAAAATTAATTTTAGATTCTATTAAATTTAAATGCATATTTTTGGGATAATATATATTTTTATGTTAATTTTATATGATAACATTTTTTATTACATTTAAATAATTTCATTTCATATAGTTTGATAATTATCATAAATTACTTTTTTATTATTGTACTGGTGTAAGTTGAGAAATAATGGACATTTTTGCCCTAACAGCAAATCTAGCTACACTTCGACTCCTCAGGCTCAGGCAGACCACATTGAAATAGGTCTGCCTGTTCGAGCAGTAATGCGCCTAGCTTTGCAGAACCCCATTGATATATGATATATTGATATATGTGTCTAATATTACGAGTGTGCTGCGACACGCCCCCAGAACGCCCCCAAAACGTCCCACCCCCCATGTTAGGCGCATTAGAAAGTGTCGTTTTACGAACAATACGCCTAACACATCAGTTAGATGCATTAGACATTGTAGCCGGCTCACTTTGGCGCATTTTACGCCAGAAAAGGGTGAAAAACCCGATCATACATGTCTCCCAAAGTATCTAAAGCAAATGTTCCCTTCAGCTGCCAGAGTCATCCAATACATGTATCCATGCACATGTGTGTAATTCCTAGTTTCCCATGGTTGAGTTACAATCACATCATCATATTGTTGGCTGCCATTTATGACCACATATTCAGGGTGAATGGACTCTGGGCTGCATTCTGTGTGTCCTGATGGGCTTGAAGAACAACCAGAAGGATTTGATATTCTCTGACCCAGGATCTTATTAGTGTAATCTCTTTATAACAAAATACACCAACAATTAAAATAATTGTGTCTATTTTCATAGCATTATCCTCTGTATGTTACATATGATCCTCTTTTCTACAAGGAAAGTAAAGTAATTGTATTATTTGGACTAATTATCTTTAAAAAGCCATGTATTTAAATTCCAGCAATGACAACTATGCTGCGAGGGACAATACACGTCTGTGTTCTCTTATTCTTGTACACACAGGAATATTATTAATATGCTGTTTCCATCTTATTAACGGCACAGGTTTGACTAGTGGATGAGCACCACTATTACAAATGGGTATTATTGCTGTCCTCAGTAACCATGCTGAATATATAGACAGGAAGCTTACGGAAATTGCTCCCATAGGAATACTGCTGCTAGCACGCTGATTGGGGTCTATAGTTGCTAAATTGCTTGCTACTTTGTCAATCATGGGGTTAAGGTGTTTTAATCCCCAATAATCCCCCACTCCTCCACTCTCCCGACTTTAATTCTCTTACAGAGCTGTTAATTAATGGAATGACAGTGATATTGACGATGCTTTGATCAATTATGCATTTAGCCTGCGTGATAGCTGATAGCTATCACAAGCGTGCGTGGGGAGTATTAACACGTTCCGTGCCGCTTGTATCACTGTGTATAGCAGCATATGCCTACTGCAGATGTGGCGCCCTGAATACATCCACTTACTCTGCTCTTTACAGTACATGTATCACAGATAAGGTGGATTTTGTGCCTAATGTCAGAAATACTATTTACTACATACGGATTTATACAGTGTCTTCTGTTATAGGTACTGGTAGAAGCGAGTAGTTTTTGAATCCACTGATGGCTCAAACCCACACAACCACCGAGTTGTAGAAACACCTTAACCCCTTAAGCCGAACGCCTGAAAAGTAGTTAATTACCAGAACATTTTTTTTAGTTTTTGCCTCCTTGCGTGTCAACAATTGTAACTTTTTATTTTTTTCAATGACGCAGTTGTATGAGACCTCGTTTTATTTGAAATGAGTTGTACTTTAATGGGGAATAGTTTAAGTCCACTTATAAATAATTGCAGAATTTTTTTTTTATTTAACATTTTTTTTTTGTTTTTTTAATTTTTTTTACACCATTCACATTTCACACGTAATAACTTTAATTAATTCTACAGGTTATTACGGTCGTGTGGATACCTAATATGTGTAGGTTTTTTTTGTGTGTGTAATATATGCACGATTATTTTTTATTAAATATTTATTTTTATTTTATTATTTATTTTTTTAATATTTTTTTTACTTTCTTTTTAAATCCCCTGAAGGTAGAACTGTTTTACATTTTTTTTTTATTTTTATTTTTTACACTTAGTAATGTATTAGCATATTCATATATGCTAATACATTATAATCTGGGTCAGTCTGACACAGGCAGTGATCAGGACAGCACGGAGTCTGTCCTGGTCACTGGCTTAATACACAGACAGCCCTGAGGCTACTCTCGGTCCCCAGAGCTGACTGTGCAGCCAGTCCCCCGGGCTCTGTTGTTTCCAATCACCCGACAGAGCAGGGAAACCCTTTGATTGCGCTGTGGTGACGATCAAAGGGTTAAAGCATCGTCGAGCGCAGGTTCCCCGCTCCCCAGTGCTTGCAGGAGCTGCGCTGGGATCAGGGCTGTGTATTAGAGCCCCGATCTCAGCGCAGCTGCGGGGCCCGGACGCCGCAAACTCTGATGTCTGCAGCGACGTCTAAAGTCGGCGGGCAGTCATGAAGGAGTTAAACAGCACTGCTTCTGGTCACCTCCTATTAAAAATGGGCATATGGATATAGCAGAGTTCAGTTTCACTGTGGAATCCCAGCTTTCTGTAGTTATCTACTCATCTCTAATTAAAGACACATTAATCTTTGCTACATCTGTACTCCATTAGATTTCATATTAGTGCAGTAGTCTTCCCTAGAAGAGTTGCATTTAGGGAAGAATGTCTCCATATTACACTGTACAGAGCAATGTGACGGCACACAGAGCCTTTGCAGTGTCATAATACAGGGCCACTTGAACTCTATATAACTCCCTGTAAGTTCAAAAACAAGACTCTCTGATGACCTACAAATTTGAGTCACATTATTATGACCACTAGCTAATATCCAGAATTACCCCCATGTGAAGAACAGACAGTAGCTAGACAGGCTCTGAGTGACTCCATAAGGTAGGTTTTCAAAGATATCTGGAGCCATGCTGACTCCATCTCACAGCTGCTGGGGGGTAGGATACATGGAGCAAACATGAAACTCATGGTGGTCCCACAGGTGCTCAAATGGGTTCAAGTCTGGGGGTTTGAGGGTCAAGGTACTACTTGAAGTCTTGATCATGCTCTTTCAACCAATGTTGGACATTTCTAGCCAGTTGACATGTCATATTATCTTGTTGGAAGATCCCATTTGACCCAGGGAGACAATCTGCAATGGATTCAACTTTTCTCAATTGTTTTGCACCTGATACTCTAATGTCCATTCATGCAATGAAGCAGAAAACATGACTCCTCGAAAAGACAACCCTTAGCTGATCAGCGGAGGTCCAATTCCTATATTGCCATCCAAGATAAAGCCTTTTCTTCTGACTTTGTCAGCAGATGTGCAGTGACCATCTGTCTGTTTTGTTCACTCTCGATTCAGTTTTATCACAGCAGCCCACAAACGGTTCACAACCTGCGCAGTTTTAGAAATAATGCCACCCTTGGTCTGAAATCCAGTAATCATCCCTGGTAAATCACCATTTTATCCATGAAGGCAACAATAGATATGTGTACAGACAGCCTCATATACCCACCAATTCAGCTTACCACATATGATGGCTGATCTCAAAAGTAGGAAGTGGTCATAATAATGTGACTCCACTGTGTTTTGGCCTATTGACTTTCAGCCAACATCTGACGGTGGCAGTTTTTGCCAAAAAATGCTTGGAAAAAAAACATGCGGTTTTAGTAGTGTTTTAGTGTTTGGCAAAACTGTAATGTGTGATTCTGACCTTCTGTTTTCCCTCTGCAAATTCTATTCTTGGTTTTGGCTTACAAAAAACTGATGCTCAACACTGACCAGAATACTGATGTGTGAATGGGCCTTAATCAGCTGTGTCAACCTTTACTCTCTGTATATACGCACACTCACACAATGCAGTATCTAATCTGTTCAGTGCCCTTCCTATGAGTTCATTCCTCCCAAGAGCCGGCGTGCACTGTGACCCTCTTGTTTTAATGCAGGACACTGACACAGTGTCCTTTGCTACGCTCATACATCCTCTTCTCACCTTGATGTCTCACCAATTAGATTGTGGACTCACACAGGGAGTGCGATGCTCTGCAGTTCCAGTTTCTGGATCAGCTCTGCACTAGTCTGCAATCACTGCTGAGTATCTGCATACTAACTAACCTCAGGGATTTGTGTTTAAGTCCCTAATTAATGAATCTTAATATATTCATCTGTTTAGATATGTCTGTGGCTGTGGGAACTTCATAAGCATTTAAAATCTTTTCTGCCACTTCACACAAATATTCCCTACGCAGCTGTGCGAGGGGCAAATGATCACATCTCGTTACAATCTGCCCCCAGACATAAACACACATCACAGGGACGGCTCTGTGGTCTACTCATCCCTCTGATTCCAGTTATTGGCTTGCTCGGAAGACAGAGCCATAGCATGAAATCTGCTTTTAACCACATTACAGTACCTGGAGTATAATTGAATTTAGCAGTTTTACACACAGATGTGCAAACTAATTTGTAGGGAGGAATTATATTTATGGAAATCATCACACACTATAATGTGAGCACATTGCTAACGCTAAAAGCAGCCAATTTCACCGATTCCCTATCTAAAATTTGGAATAACACTCAAGGTAATGTGTGCGGTACTATTTAGTTTGGGATATTGGAAACCATTAAAGTGCTCTGTTAGATATATAGAAAATCTCATCTCCAACCTTATTTTTATGTTACAAGTCATTATCATTCATAGCATAAGACATGATTGCCACCCTCCTGGCATGTCTGGGAGACTCCTACAAAAGTGTCCATCTACACCTCCATAAGAGCTGGCGAGTCTCTTGGGCACCATACATACAAGACCCTCTGATGGTGTGGGCTCAGAAGTTCTATCCACAGTGGGCGCTGGCTGTAATGTATATTCATTCACAGATAATGTGTTCAAAGGCGACCATGACATGTAGGTGGTTGGCTCCTTTTGTGAACTATCAGCAGCCCCGCAATGTGGTTGTCGGGTGCAATGGTCTTCATAGCAGTTGAAGGCCAAATAATGGCCTCTGGATCAGCCATGTATGACGTCTACTGTGCTCTTCTAGAGAGGATCTAATTGACTGTTCTGTCTCAGACATAATCCAACGTAATACAGTAATTGCACAATCTAATTCCTTAGGCTATGTCTACACAGATGTTAAAATGCTGTCCAAAATCCAACAGCATGTTAACATCGCTGTGTCACGGTGCACCACGGTTGGTTTTCAGGTTTCCTGCAGTACATTGGGGCTACGGGAATCCGACTGAAGTCCTGCGTAATATAGTACATATTCTATATTCCACCGGATGGACGGCTGTTTAGGGAACCATCAGTAAAAAAGATCAGTGCTGTGTAGACTACTGCACGGATTTTCTATTGAGGTCTACATATCAATAGGTTCAGTCGGAAAATATTGAATCCACCGAAAATCTGACCAAAAACCTGTGTTGTGGAGACCTAGTCTTAGTGAGGCGAAAAAAAAGAACACTGTATCAACATATAAACAATAAAATATAAAACAAATATATATATAAAACCCTTGTTTCCCCTAAAAAAAATACTACACTTTGAAAAAAAAAGGTAAAATTATCAAAATACAAAAGTATGCATAAAGGTATTGCCGTGTTGGTAACACACCAATTAATTAAATTATCATTTTGCTTAATCTGTCTGGTGCACGCTGCAAAAAAAAAAAAAAACATGCCAGAATTCCATTGTTCATTCACTGTCACAAAAATTAAAAATACCAATACAGCGAGACAAATATAGGCCATCTCACACCAGATAGATGAATCTCCGTCATCTCTTTATTTGTATCTGCTGGCCGCAAGTCCCACTGTATATATTACTTAGTGCCAGGTGCTTTGGGGACAGGACTGTTTTGTATAGTATTTGTAATCAGGCATGCAGTATAGAATTTAGGGGGGTACAGATGATCCTTATACCCTGTTTCTTGTGCACTTACACTATTGTGATCCCAAAAGATTAGACGATTATTTAGTTCACAGTTTACACAAAAATAAAACAGTTATTTAAAACCCTTACTGTCACGGCGCACATTTCCGCCATGAAGCAGCAAGGCACAGTAGGGGTTAATCCCTCTAGTCAGTCGACACACCCAGGGAGAAGCCGGGCTGATGAGCTTTGGAGTGACAGCTCAGCTCCTAATCAAGTCAGAGGGTGTGTCGCATTGGCCAATAGGAGGGCCCGGAGGCCGCACCAATCGTCTGCTGGGGCGGGCTCTGGATTCCTCATTTAAACTCCCTCACTTCTCTCAGCCTTTGCCTGAGAAAGGTTTACCCTTGCTACTTCCTGTTTATTTTTGCTCTCCTGATCTCTGGCCTCGGCTCGCTTCCTGACCTCGCCTTTGCCTCCGACTTTGTACTGCGCTCCTGACTGTGTTTGGACCCCGGCTTGTTTCTGACTATTCTTTTGGCTTACGTTTCTTGGCATATACGTTCCGTACTGTGACTGACCCGGAATGTTGGACTTTGAGTTTCCCTGACGGCACTGCACTTAGCAGCGTAGGGGCTGTCGTCCAGTTGGGGTCTGCCACCTAGGGCAGCACGCCAAGTAGGCAGGGACAGTGGGCTGGGTGGCAGTCAGGGCCCACTGCATCTCCTCTGACGTGACACTTACACTTAATTGTATTAAAGAAAATATCAATTTATCCTGAAAATAAGAAGCCCCTACACAGCGCTATCAATGAAATAAAAAAGTTATGGTTCTAAAATATTGTGACAAAAAATATTTTTTTTATTGACACTTTAGCACAATAGGCTGAACTGAACTGTCTTTTTTTAGTCTTACAAACTATGTAACTATGTAAAAATTGTGGTTTATAAAGCAAGGGTTCAAGAATGCTATACATTTTTGTGTGGCAACAATAAATTGCTTGCCTTCTGCTACGTAGCGCTACTATGTTGGTTCACTGATATATGACACTATTATTTATATCTTTACTTATTACTAGTGTCAAGCTTTGGGTTTAGGCTATGTTCACACGACATAATTGCGGTGCGAACAGTACGGCCGCAATTACGCCGGTCGATTTGGTAGTCGCGCTAATCAGCGCATACTCCCACGGCGAGGGGGCGGCAGCCCGCCTGCCCCATTGACATGCATTACTCGCGGCGCGTATTCGCCGCAAGTCATTGACATGTCACTTATCTCCCCGCGCGTACAATATGATCGTATTATATGCCCGGGGAGAGGAGGTGTAATCCATAGTTCTCTATGCTCGTATTAGAGTGCAAGTACGACGCAAAATGCGCGCCGAGATTTGCCCGCGTGAACATAGCCTTAGGTTGATCTGAATGTTGGTGAAAATAACCAAAAAACAACCCTAACACTAATTCTAAATTGAGTTTTTGATTAGGGGTTACAATTTTTAGGGGTTAATTTATCTTTCAGCAGGGACGTAACTAGTATTCATAAAGCCTCATAGCAAAATGAGATGGGGCCCAACCACCTTATGACAATACAATATAAGTAGCAACAATTATAGGTTTATAGGTATAATAATAATACCACATATTAGAAATCCCACATAATTGTCCTGGAGAGCAGAAAGCCATACATTTATTGTTCCCTACAAAAAGAAACAATGTTCTTGTGCATGAGTGGCCCCTTAGGCTATGTTCTCATGGTTTAAATTGGGACGTATTTCAGCCTGTATTTCGCACCGTACTGTACTCAATACAGGACGAGATACATCCCAGTCATTACGGTAATCCACAAGAGAACTATGGATTACGCCTCCTCTCCCCGCTCGGACAATACGCCACGGGGAGGGGGAGATAAGTGACATGTCAATTACTAGCGGCGAATACGCGCCGCTAGTAATGAATGTCGATGGGGACGGCGGGTAAAAGCCCAACCCCCCCTCCCCCCACGAGCTCCCGAAGTCCCGGCGTAATTGCCGCAATTATGCCGTGTGAACATACCCTTAAACCTGTGGGTCCCAAAGTAGTTGCTATGGCTATAGTTACAACCATGTCTTTCAGCATTGCCGTGGGTCTTGCGTCACTCCCAACACTGCTTCATGTTTGGTTTTTGCAACATAGGGGTAACAGGGAAATCAGAAGTGACGTTGGATGGATTCAGAGAAAGTAAGTCTGTGGAAGGAGCGACGGGAGGCTTGCTCTTAAAAGGCATGATGTTTCTTATTAAGGAGAGGCACTATGTCAGCGTATGAAGACTTGAATGCCTTGATCACTCAAATAGAATTGAAAAGGGTATTCCAATTTCCTTGATCAGCATTAAAAATGTAGTCAGAGGAAAATAAAGACCATTACCATTATGTTACACTTCTGATTTTGCCTCTCTTCAAATTAGAAGCAGATCTTATCTCCTGCTTTTGTTCACAAGCTTCTCTAGTTACCGGTTACCTCTCTCTGTTGTTACAGGATGCAGTAGTAGTCGGGATGATGATGTTATTCTCTGTTCTGTTCTTAAAAACAGAAGCTTGTTTACATTACTTACTGACAAACCTCAACCCTTTAGAGCTCTGTAGCCTTGTGCAGGGCCGGGACAAGGCATTTTGGTGTCCTAGGCAAGTAGGGCCAATGGCACCCCCCCCAAAAAAAAAAAATTTAATCCACAGCCCTATCCTAACACACATGCCTGCGCCCTTCCCAGCTAGGTGGAATGAGAATAAAAAACACAATTCCAACACACGACAGTGGAGTATAGCCCCCCCTCTCACTAAAAGCCCCATTCTCTCACAAAATAACCCCCCCTCACTATAACTCTCCCCTCTCACTATAACTCCCCCCCCTCTCACTAAAACCCCTCCTCTCACTAATAGCCCCCTCCTGTCACTAAAAGCCCCTCCTCCACTATAACTGCCCGCTCTCACTAAAAACTCTCCCCTCTCACTATAACTCCCCCTCTCATTATAAACCCCCTCCTCTCACTATAGCCCCCACCTCTCACTATAGCTCCCTCCTCTCACTATAACTCCCCCCTCTCACTATAACTCCCCCCTCTCACTATAGCTCCCTCCTCTCACTATAACTCCCCCCTCTCACTATAGCCCCCTCCTCTCACTATAGCCCCCTCCTCTCACTATAACTCCCCCCTCTCACTATAGCTCCCTCCTCTCACTATAACTCCCCTCTCTCACTATAACCCCCTCCTCTCACTATAGCCCCCTGCTGTCACAATAGCCCCCTCCTGTCACTATAGCCACCTTCTCTCACTATAGCCCCCTCTTCTCACTATAACTCCCTCCTCTCACTATAGCCCCTCCTCTCACTATAGCCCCCTCCTCTCACTATAACTCCCCTCCTCATATAGCCCCCTCCTCTCACACTCTGGTGTAAGCCGAGTACCGAGGGCAGGTTTTCCGGAATACAGCGAAGTCACAGACAAAGAACACGACTCCAACACCTGCACAGCACCGGTTTGTTTTTACTAAATTTTTTCTGGAACAAAAAGGGTGAACAGATCCTCCAAACACAAATTTACAAAATACGTATCTGGCCCCTGGCTGCACAGCGCGCCGCCAGAAGTTACTCTCTGGATGCCGGGCAGCTTTACCTAACCATGGTTCGGAAAGGCGATAACCCCTTACCTTTTTAATACCGTAACACCAACGGGAAAAAATTGTGTGTGGAGGGTTGCAGGGCTTGTGGTGCAGCACAGCAGCTTAAAACAGCTTTAATGGATTTACCCACTTCCCTCCCAAACACACATATGAAACAAACTTTCCCTCACAGATGAACCGGTTCAAATAGCTAATGGTGTGATAGAAAACTCTCCAAGTCCTGAACAGGAGGATATATTTGGGAAACCCTCCTTTGGCCTTTAACTTAGCCTAAACTATCTAAACTAATATCAGGCCTTCTCCCAGTCTTGAGCTTTTGGGCGTGCACGCATCCCTGAGGTACCTTAAAGATGGCCGGCAATTCCTGTCCTCCGGTGCAGATCCTTGTGATGAAGTGGATGATCGGCTGCAGACAGTCCTCTCTATCTGGCAGCTTGTCCTTCTTGTCCAGGAGTTCTCTCTCTCTCTCTGCGATGGCGTCTGTTAGACAGTCAGCTCTCCACTGTCTCTGGAAAACTCTGAATCCTGGGTTCTTTATAGCTTAGTTTCTGTCTCTGTCTGTTTCTCCTCAGAATCTCAGCAGCTTCTAAAATGGCTGCTTCATGTGCCAGTCTTATACAATGTCCCTCATTTGCATATACTGGAAACTGGACATAGCCACATCTTGTGGCCAAACAGTAGAATACAAATAAATATTTCACAATTGTTATGCATGGGATTTTGCTTTGAAAACACAGGGAGGCTGCCCCACTATTCCACATACCACCCCACTAGAAGTTGGCGTCCTCGACAACCCTCCCCACACAAACTCGTCTTGCGCATAGCGCTGGGGGGGTACACCAGGGTTGGATCTGGGCGTCCTATGGGCTCAGGGGCTTGTTGGCTGCTCCACTCTCTCCCTGGGTGGCAAGATTGTCACAGCTGGAACCTCAGTTGACACCGGCAATGGGACAGCCCACCATTCTTCAACTAAGGGAGGCTGCTGAACAGGGGTGGGTACTTCGGGCGTAGTTTCAGGCACTTCAAAATCACAGCGCCCAACATATTTCTGTGCAGATTTCGTGAGGGGCCCCCCCTGTCCCTATTGGTTCTACCTCGTAGACTGGGATGGCAGGGTCCACCCTTCTCTTGACCACATATGGGACCGCCTCCCACCTCCCATCCAACTTCCCAGATGGCCTCTTACTCCTGACCATGACCCGATCACCTGGGGCAAAACTGTCTCTCTGCACAGGCCGTGGGTTAGGATGCACCACTTGTTTCAGATGCTCTCCCTACAACCTTGTGCACCGTCCGCAGTCGGCGCCGGTGTTCCTGGGCCCAGGCCGTGTACTGGTGGGTTGGTGGTGCTGTCGACGGGGCATGTGAAGATCCTCAATCTCTCGACCCAGTCCCCGAACATCAGCATGTGTGGGGAGTACCCCGTGTATTTGTGCACCCTATTGTTATAGGCCCACATCAGCTCAGGCAGGTACTCAGGCCACCTAGCCTTCTGGCTGTCCTCTAAAGTCCGCAGCATCTGATAAGGGGCGGTTAAAACCGCTCACAAGCTCCGTTTCCCCTCCCGGATGATACGGAGTATACGGGAACGCTCAATCCCATACAACTGGTAAGTTCGCTCATTATAGCCCTTGGAAACACGCCCCTTGGTCGAATGTATCCTCTGTGGGCCCCCCAAAACCTGTATAAAGTGTTTTGCAGACCGCCTCAGCAGCAGACTCAGCAGTCTGAACCTAGTGTGTACGCCACGGCATACTTAGTAAAAATGGTCTTCATGACCAAACAGTACGAATGCCCAGAGGCAGAGTACCCAATCTGCACATAGTCAACCATCAGGAGCTCTAGGGGCGCAGATGCCCGGGAAGGGCTTAACGGACCCGCTGGTCAGTGCTCTTACTTAACCCACAGTACGACACTTGGGGCAAGCTTCAGACACCATGCTTAACAAGTCCAGGGCAGTACACCAGTCGTTGAAGCCACTTATAGGTTTTGTCACCCCCAAAATGGGCGCCTCTCTCATGGGCTTCCTGAGCAGCCTCTGGTCCTATGACATGGGATAACAATCAGTTTTTGGGTGCTGCAACTCTGATTGTGGGTAATGGTCCGACACAGGAGACCCTGGGAAACACTCAGCTTATCCCACTGCCTAAACGCTTTTCCCCCTCCTGAGTCAGCTGGGCCTGCTCCTCTGGCGGGGCCAGACCTAACCGGACCCACACCTTCGCTTTCTGTAAACTGGGCAACCATCCTGGCCCTCTGCCAATCACCACGGTTCTTTCCCAACACCATTGGCATCCCAGAACGCCACCCACTTGAGTGTGCCACGTCCTGGAACGCGGGGAACTGGCTAAAGTCCGGATTTCATGTCCCCCTAACTCCTCACAATGCTGTGTGGATTGTAGTCTGACTGGGACCCGAGTAGGGCATCGGCATTCCCGTTTTCCCTCCCTGACCGGAACTTAATGCGGAATTGGGATTTTGAGAGTCGGCCACCCATCTCTGCTCGAGGCTCCAAGCCCTTTGCGCTCTCCAAATGCGCCAATGGGTTGTTGTCGGTCATGACAGTCACCTCTGCACCTGTCAGGTACTCTGCAACCTTTCAGTCATGGCCCATACCAGGGGCCCAAAAGTTCCAAACTTAAAGGAGCTATAATTGTCAGGATTGCGCTCCGACTCCCGCAAGGACCGACTGGCATAGGCAATTATTCTCTCTCGCCCCTCCTGGACCTGGGACAGCACAGCCCCTTAACCCATGTAGACTACCATCAGTATACAACAGAAAGGGGGTGTCGAACCGCGCATAGGCCAGAATCGGAGCACCCGGTCAGCGCCTATTTCACCGCTTCAAATGCCTCTTGCTGCCGAGTCCCCACTCAATAAAGGGGGATTCTTTGGGCCGTATCCCTAAGTAGCTCATTTAAGGGGCCTGTCAGATGAGCGAAACGGGGTATAAACCTTCGGTAATACCCGGCCAGTCCCAGGAATGCCCGCACCTCTCGTAGTGTACACGCCGAGGCCAGTTTTGGACGCCTCCACCCTTTCTGGGGGCCGCTGTACCCCTTCCCAAGTGACCACCAGCCCCAAGTACTCTATTCGCTGCTGGGAAAAGCTGGCATTTCTTTGGCTTGATCTTAAACCCATGATCCTAGTCGTTCCAGAACCTGACGCAGTTTTTGAAGATGGTCATCAAACGAATTCCTGAACACCACTACATCGTCCAGGTAGATCAGCACTGACTCGAAGTTAAGATCCCCCAGACAATGCTCCATCAGACACTGGAATGTCCCTGGGGCGTTGGAAAGCCCAAACGGGCAAACCGATTTAACTCGTAGAGTCCCATAGGCAGAATGAAGGCTGTCTTTGCCCTATGCTTCTCAGCCCCCTGGAAACCCGCCAGTATCTCTTTCCAGGGCGAGGGTCGAAAAGAACTTTGCATGGCCTAGAGCGGACAGCGACTCTTCAATCCGCGGGAGGGGATAGGCGTCACGGAATGGTCGGGCATTTTAGCTTCCTGTAGTCTTACGCAGAACCGAGACTCCCATCTTTTTTCGCACCAAAACCACAGGGGCGGGCCCAGGTTTTTGGGGCTCTCTTTAATCACCCGTTTCTTCCCGCATGCTGGCCACCATGTCTTTCACTTCTTGGTACATTTTGGGCGGGATTTTGTCTGTACCCCTTCTCTGATGGGCAGGACTTCGCCTGTGGGGAATTTCATGCTCGATTTGGGAGAAGCACACCCGAAAGTCTTCATCATGTCTCG
The DNA here is from genome assembly GCA_025379985.1 of Phyllomedusa bahiana. Classification (NCBI taxonomy): domain Eukaryota; kingdom Metazoa; phylum Chordata; class Amphibia; order Anura; family Hylidae; genus Phyllomedusa; species Phyllomedusa bahiana. Next base: position 22,837 of record JAODAL010013393.1, on the reverse strand, counting down.
GAACGCCTCCTGGAATTCCCAAGGGTATCTTCCAGCAGCTGTTTGTTGCCCTGAGTCAGGGTCCTGCGGTCAATGCCATCTAAGCCATAATCACTCGGCCATTCCATTCCGCCATCGAGGGGTCACCCCTTTTGGACGCCCACTGCATAGGTCCAGGCTGACCCCTTGTCGGGCCATAGCTGATGTCCTCTTGCCGGGAGATATCTTCTCCAGGAACATGGACTTCAGCTAGTAGGGTATTCACAGGAATGGTCAACTCGCTGTCCATGATGTTGAGATATCTCATGGGTACACATCCCTTCTCCACAGTGACAAGGGCCCGAGCTACCAGTGGCTCGTTCTGTGACTCTTCCTGTGGGGACTGGTTCAACCAAAAACTTCCAGCCCATTCAACTTCCGTCTGGGTCCCCACCGGCAGCATCAAATTTTTTTCATGTCGTGGCGGGATCTGATCGGCTTTCCCCGACACCTTTACGTGCCCAAGGGGCGACCGGATGTGGGGCTCTTCTGCAGACTGCAGCTCCTCACCATCTGTCGTAGGATCTTCTGAGTCGGCCGGTGTGTGGTGGCCCGCTGCCAATATTTTGGCCCTTCTTTGGCATAAAAGGTGGTGATCCAGGTCTCGGAGCACGTTCATGCCCAGGGGCACATCCACTCCCCGCTTGGATGGGTGATCCACCCCGCACAACTCCCTTCTTGACAATGTCTTGTCCAACAGTCGGACCTGGATCCAAACTATCCCTTGTACATCCAGCTCACCATTGTTGGCTGCCGTCAGCCTAATGACACTGCCATTTTCTGGCTCCCTCATGTGCCCAAAGTGTCTCTCAAAGAACCTCCAAGGGGATCAGGGTACACTTGAAACCCCTATCAACTAGACAGTGCACCTTCTGCCTTCTACTCTGCTTTCCATAACAGGACTACTGGCGTAAAGATCGCACTCCTCACGCATGGGCTTTGGTTTCTGTTGCCCCGCCGCAGGACGCCCAGCTACTGCGGCGGTCGGTAGTTTAACCCCTGCTCGACCCTTACATGTTCCCGACACACTCTCTGGCGATGTGGCCATAACTTCTGGCAAGCCCAGCAGAGGGGGCCCCTAAACCTCTGCACAAATATGGACTCTTGTTGGGAGGACCCCGCTGGGGGGCTGTTCTGAAAGGGGTACTGCGGGAAGCCGACGTTGTCTCTGGAGCTTGTAGCCATTCCGCCTTTATCTGGGACACTTCCAGCCGAAGTTCTCTCAACTCTGTCCGCAGTGCCTGGACCACATCCGTCAAAGACCCTGTGTCCCCCTTTTCCTCTACTTGCTTCGGCACACTCACACCTTTACCATACGGGGAAAGGGTTCCTCCTCCCTTTCTACAGCGGCTAAGTAAACACTATAGGAATTTCAGGTCGGCGACATTCTTGCATCTCTTGCAATTTGTCCCGTAAGGATTTATTATGCAATCCCACAATGAACTGGTCTCTTAGGCTTTTCCTCTGGAAAAGCCCCCAAAAGCCCCTGGTCTCGCTGTCTTATCTCATTCAAAAGTTTCCTGTAGGGCATTGGAGAATGCATAAGGGTCTCGCCCTCTCTTTTCGGCCGGTTTGAAGAACAACTTTGAGGTGCACCACTTTGGTAAACCACCCTTGTGCCCCTTCCAACAGCGAGAATATTTTCTCCAGCGTGTCCCTTTCAAACTCGGGTCGCACCATTACTGTCCGCCTAACGTCCCCCTCCAAGGCCCCCAGGGCTATCTCTGCCCCCAGTTCCGGAGGCAAATTACATATTTTAACTGTGCTAGGCACCCTTTCGTCCATCCTGCAGTGTCATGTTTTTCCCGTCAAATTTGGGGAGGATTTTTCAATAGTGGCCCTAAAGGGACAAAAACTCACTTGGGCGTGTACTGTAGGGGCACCCTGAGCTTGGCCTGGGCCGGCGCCATTGACGCCGGGGGTCGAGCTCCCGCCGCAGCTCCGTCCATAACGATCGCTGTATCCGGCTCCGACTACGCCAAGTTGTAAGCCGAAGTACCGAGCAGGTTTTCCGGAATACAGCGGAGTCCACAGACAAAGAACACGACTCCAACACCTTCTCAGCAACGGTTTGTTTTACTGAATTTTCTGGAACAAGATGGTTTAAAATCCCCCAAACACAAATTTACAATACCTATACTGGGCCCCTGTGCTGCACAGCGTGCCGCCAGAAGGGTACTCTCTGGATGCCTGGCAGCTTTACCTAACCATGGTGTTTGGAAAGGCCCGATAACCCCTTACTTTTTAATACCGTAAGCACCAACGAAAAAACCCTGTGTGGTGGCGTTTTCAGGGGGTCGTGGTGCAGCACAGCAGCTTACACAGCAGCTTACACAGCTTAAATGATTTACCCACTTCCCTCCCAAACACACATGCGACACAAACTTACCCTCACAGATGAACCGGTTTAAATAGCTAATGGTGTGAAAAAAAACTCTCCAAGTCCTGAACAGGGGGATATATTTTGGAAACCCTCCTTTGGCCTTTAACTGACCTAAACTATCAAAACTAATATCAGGCCTTCTCCCATTCCTGACTCGTTGGCGTGCACCATCCGCGAGGTAACCTTAAAGATGGCCGGCAATCCTGTCCTCCGGGCAGATCCTTGTGGATGAAGGGGGATTTATCCGGCTGCACACAGTCCTCTCTATCTTGGCAGCTTGTCGTTCTAGTCCAGAGTTCTCTCTCTCTCTCCCGCGATGGCGTCTGTATAGACAGTCAGCTCTCCACTTTCCTCTGGAACAACTCTGAATCCTGGGTTTTTATAGCTTAGTTTCTGTCTCTGTCTGTTCTCCTCGAAATCTCAGCAGCTTCTAAAATGGCTGCTTCAGTGCCAGTCTTTATACCATGTCCCTCATTTGCATAACTGGAAACTGGACATAGCCACTCTTGGCCAAACATAGAATACAAATAAATTTTTCACAACTTTTAAATGCAGGTTTTTTTCTTAAAAACACGGGGAGGCCCCCCCCCTATCCCACAAGGGCCACTCCCCAAAGGGCCCCCCCCCACTCCTCACAACGGCTCCCCCCTCTTAACCTTGGCACCCCCTTTCTAAATTAGGGGCCCTCCTTTTTTCACTTTGGCCCCCCTTTCTCACTATGGCCCCAAATTTCCCTCACTATGACCACCCTTTCCCCACTATGCCCCCCTTTTAAATTCCCCCCCTTTTCACTATGGCCCCCCTTTTTTACAAAGGCCCCCCCCTTTTCTTAAAAATGCCCCCCCTTTTCTCACTATGGCCCCGCCTTTTTCACTTTTCCCCCCCTTTCTCACTTGACCCCCCCCCTTTCTAACTAGGGCCCCCCCCCCCCTTTCTCTTTATGCCCCCCCCCTTTTCCCCCTTTATGGCCCCCCCCTTTCTCACTATGCCCCCCCCCTTTCTCACATAAAACCCCTTTTTTCTCCCCTATCCCCCCCTTTCAAACAACCCCCCTTTTTTAGGGCCCCCCAACTTTCTCCCCTTTTGGCTCCCCTTTCATATAACCCCTTTTTCACCACCCCACAAAAACACTCACATTTTAAAATGGACTTTCTGTGCTGTGAAAGTAAAGCCAAAACTGCAAACCGATTCTGCCGCACCCCTGTGACGGGAAGCTTTTCCAAACAAGAGGGGGATGACAGAAAAACATAGGGATGAGGGGAGGGTGGGGGGATTTAACTTTCCCCTTTTAATACCTCTTAACATTTGTGCTCCTTTCCCTGACCCCCCCCCCCCCCGTGGCGCGGGAAATGGGGGGGTTTTTAGGGGGCGGAAAGGTTTAAACCTCAATTCCTCCGGGGCAGGTGTAGGTGCTGACACCCTTTGGCTGTGACTCCGAACCCCCTGCTATGTATGGAGCGGCTCAGTCCTGAGGGGGGCTAAAAAACCCGCCCGGGGCCCCCTTGGGCAGGCAGAAAATATGGGCCCTAGGGTGACAGCCTCGCTCTGCTAGTATCGTCCCGGTTTTTTCCCTTGTGCAAAAACAAACCTCCTCCCACTCACGCCCCCCGAAAACAATTATTTGGGAACCCTTTGAGAATTTTTTGAAAACACTGCTGTAGCACCCCCACCTGACAAAGGAAGTAAAAATTTTGAACTTGCTTGGGCTTTGTTAAAAGGGGGTTTTCAGGAAAAAAAAGAACTTCGACCCCTGCAGGGGTTTTTTATTAAAGAAGCTTTCTATTTCTTATCAGAAAAGGGTTTTTAAATGGGGAAAAAGGGTTTGAATGCTGTGCCATTAATTTTTCCTGAAATTTGGCTTTTGGGGGTTTTTCCCCCTCATATGGCAGTTTTAAAAAGTGGGGTTTGGGAAAAAGGGCCATTTTGAAATAGCTAAAAAGGAGTTTTTTTGTTTCTTATTAGGAAGAGGAAGAAAGTAAACATGTGGAGACTGATGTCCCTTGTTTGGGGCCTTCCAAAACGGGAAATCAAAAATTGTTTTCAAAGGGGCTTTTGGTAAAAAAACCTCAGGTTTTTCGCGCAGGGCACCAAAACCCTTTTTTTGGGGGGGGGGGGATTTTTTTAATTTGCCCCCCTTTTTTTCAAATTCACTTTTCTGGGGGGGGGGCCCCCCAACTTGGGGCGGGAAAAGGGGAGGGGGGTTTGTTAAGGGTTAAAAAAAAACCACTTAAAAAACCTTTTAAAAATTTTTTAAATTTAAAATTAGAATTAGTGTTATCGTTTGGTTATTTTTAGGGGGGGTTTTTCACTCAGCAAAGGCAAAATCGCTCAGTTTTGCCCCTGAAAGAAAGAAAAAAATTCCACCCACAGATTTTCCTTTTGCCCATAAAAACCAAATTTTTCGTAAAGTTCACTGATTTTTTTTAAAAGTTTTTGTGAATTTTTCCCAACCCAATGAAAAAAATTTTACACTTTTTTGAAAAATTTTAAAAATTTTTATTTTTTTAAAAAAAAAAATTTATAAAAAACAAACCCCCCCCAAAAAAACAAAATGATGCAACCCCCCGGTGATTCATTTTTGGGGGATGGGTTTTTATTTTTCCAAGCTCCCCCCTTTTTTCCTTTCCAAAAGAAACGAGGGGTCATTTTGGCCAAAACATTTTCTTTTTGGGGGTTTTTCAGCCCCACAGGACATGTTTTCCAAAATTGTAGGTTTTTTTCCTTTTTTGCATTTGCAAACTTTAATCGGGCTTTATATGTTTTTTTTGGGTAATAGGGTTCTTCCGGGGCAGAGGGCCCTTTCCCGCCCATGTTGAAAAACAGTATTCGTTTCACTGGGGAATAATGAACAAAATTTTTCCCACTTCCTAACATCTTCACAAGGTTTTTTTGGTTTTTGGTTTTGGGGTTCTTGATATGCCCCATGTCCCCAAAAGCACGTTTTTAAAATCTCTAGGACCACAAAACCCCATTTTCCTTCCGGAGGGGTAAAAGGCTGGACATTCCCATTTTTTTTTAAACCCTTGGGTTTAAAATTTTTTTTTTAACAGATGGGGCGAGTCCCTTTCAGGATCGGGAAAAATCGACCCAGGAAATAAAAAAAGACTTGTGAAAGTCCCACAACTCTTTCCTGATATCTTGGCTGATTTCTTTAGATTTTTTCCATGATTTTTAAATACAAAACCAGTGTTTTTTCTGGTGTGCAAGTTCCGGAAAACGGGAAGGTCCCAATTCCACAGGGGGTTCTCAAAAATTAATCAGATTTTGCCAAAAACCCAAAAAGGGAAAGCTTTCAAAACATGACACATCAAAAAGGGAAACCCAAAATTTGGTTTAATGGCAAAATAATCCTAGTGTATGTAAACTTTTTGACTTTCCCGAAAGAAATTCCCAAAATCCTTAAACATTTTCTCTCCCCTCATTATTTTTCCCAAATTTTCCCAAAAAAATAACTATTTCGGGTTTAATCCTAATTGACCAAAAACGGGGAAGGTTTTTTTCTGATTTCATTTTTCCAGATGGGTAAAGAAAAACATAAATAGGGTTTTTTTTAATTATAAAAAAAATGTAAAATTGGTTTCAACTGAAAATCTTTCAAAGTGACCAGTTTCCCCTTTTTTTCAGGGGGAAATTGGGTAAATCTTCGGCTCCAAAATAAAAAGGGAACAAAATGTTGAATAATGGAATAAATTTTGGAAAAACCCCAAACCAAGACAATCTGAAATCTTGAGGGGGAAATTTTTTAAATATGGTTTTTTTGTTTTATGCTTGGTTACATTAGAATTCCTGGTAAAAACACTGAAATAATGGAAGTCTTTGTATTACTCAATTTAAGGGGTTACCAAAGGTAAAAGATTTCCTTTTTCCCAAAAAGAAAACGCATATAAAACCTAAATTTCCCAAAATTTTAGAAACCCAAAAACAAGTAAATAATTGGGTTTTTCTTCCCCAGTAATTTAAATCTGGCAATTTTGAAACAGGAGATTTTTAATGTGACTTGTGGGGCCCCTCATTTGAATGAATTTAAAGGGGCTATGATGTCGGAGTAAAATTTAGACAAATTTCTGATTTTGAAACAAAGCCCCGTATATTTTTAAAAAGGCAAAGGGGTAGTTTAAAAACCCAAAAAAAAGGTAAAAGCTTACAGCTTAGCCTTATACATATTTGTGAAGTCTTTCATGACCTTTAGTGGATTTAGATTTCATGCAGGCCCACGTAGATTGTGAAACTAATTATGTGAATAGATCTTGCCATCTTTATAAATACTAAAGAATGTGAAAGTTACATTTTAGGCACCTAGTGTCACATCCGTGCCTTTTGGGGCCCTGGTTGCCGGGCCAGGGCCGCGGCGATCATAGCTGTGGCCTTGCCTCCTTGTTGAACACTTCCCTTAGCCTTGTATCTTGATTGTTTTTCTGGTCAAACCCCTTTGGCCTCATAGGGGTTAATCAGCTCTCTGGATTGACAGGTTCTTCCACCTATCCTAGCTCCTCTACTTCCAACCTTTTCCTATATATAGCCACTGCTTCCTCTTCTCAATGCCTGCTATACTGCTTGCCTTTATAGTTAGCCTGTCATATTGTTGTTTCTCTGTGCTACTGATCTCTGCTTTGCTTCTGGTCTCCCTTTGCCTCACGAATCTGTACTGCGTTGCCTGCCCTGTTACTGACTCGGACCGTCCGACTACGGCTTTTGTGTTCTTTGTTTGTTTGTCTCTGTCTGTGCACTCTGCTCAGTGTAGCCTTGAGTCTTCTGGTTGGGGCCGCCTGTTAAGGAGTCGGGTTCCCCAAAAGGCGGGACGGGAGGCTGGGATCAGTGCAGGGCCCCCTTGTCCGTGTCTTGTGTGCTTCCCCTGACCATCCCTAAACCTGGGTAAAATTTGCAAAATCTTCCCTTTACACTATTTGGCATTTGGCATTCTGGTAGATGGGACTTTGTCCCTCCCTCCTCTTAAGGCACCAGACCCTTTATATGAGTTTTGCATCCTCTGTAGGGTATATGGGAAATAAACAAGATTCTTTACCAAATGAAACTTGATCTTGTACTATCATATAATGACATGCTCTGAGTCCAATGCCCTAGAGCCGCAGTAAAGAGGATGGAAGTAGTAGTGGTCATGGGTGGCTAGGGATCCTATCCTCTCATGCTCTCCTGGAGACACTACAGTGAAAAGTTGGGTCTGCAGTTTATGGTAGTAGATATTAATTCATTAATCCCCGGGGCAGTCTTTGATGGTTGTTACCCTCAACTGCCTGGGTGTTGTAGCGATGTGTCCTTGGTGTTATGCAGAATAACAAATAGGAGACGAGTAATTGGAGCAGGGTCATTACAGCGGCTTCGCTCAAATCTAGGTGATTTACACAAATGCAGTCTTTTCTCAAAATTATCCTTTGATTTCCCAGTTTGGACAGCCCACAATAGGAATGGCTTTCCCATATAAGTCCCATACATACCAGACTATTCAAGCAAGGAGCAAACATTGCCCCAGTCTATAGTCTATCTTCTATATTGCGTATCACAGGCGTAACTTGAAGCTCCGGAGCTCTAGTGCAAAAAGTTAAATGGGCACCTCAGCTACCATGTGCTGCTTACAATATTGGTAATATTCTTATGTGGCGAGAGGGCTTTTGGGTCCCCTCAGGTTGCAGCGCCTGGTAGTGGCTTCTACCTATAAATACCCCCCTGTTTAAAATTACAGTGTTGAGCCAGGCCAGAGGCACTGACTGGTCAGCAATGGCCATGACATCTGTCTTTGGGACTGGTCCTACCTTATGCATCCAGCCATTCCCTCCTCTGTCAGGTCCATCTTTCATGTCTGGGGAAGTCTGCCTCTCTCCAAATCTTGAGATTTGTGGCTAAGAGTAAAGCCAGATGCTTCAAAATGTAGGAGTACCTCTTTCATCTACTCCAATTGACTAACTGTTTGACTGACTAAACAAAGTTTAGGAGGTCAAGAGAGGTAGCATGTAGCATGTTGGTTCCCACCTTAATCGGGAGTGCTTTGTCACAGTTGGTGGGCATTTACATTTTTGATCAAAAATGTACACTAAGGGCAACATGTATGAACGGGATTTGCGCCTGTTTTCTGGCGTATCCTGCGCCTCACTGGCTCGAATCCCCTGTCGGACGCAGGGATGCGATGTTAGGCGCAGCCTTCGCCACTTTCGGATGCGCCTCACATGAAGGGGTGTGTAATGGGCGTGGCGTGGGCATTCCAGGGCGGGACGCGGTGCGTTAGAAAACTCCGAGGCATGCATGATCGTGGGTCGGCAAAGTGCAGAGCATTGCAGCGCTCGCCAGCTCCGACAGGCAGACCTTGTTGATTCTGGTCTAAATGATCTGGCGGAGGCGAAGTGAAGCGAGAACGTAACATGAGAGGAAACATAGAAGATCGCAACAGAAATCTCGGCTCTCAGCTCCGTGCGGCATGGAGTATGATTCCAAAATCGCCTTTATTAGGTGTAAAACATTATGAGAAAAAGAGCTCAAACCTTCAAAAAAATAAAAAAAAATTTAAAAAATAATTTCCAAAAATCAAGAACCGGCGCTACATTCGGGAATTTGGATTTTGGGAAAATTTGCCGGGAAATACAGTAATTCAAATTCTGAAAGGGCGCTTCTCATTGGTCGCAGAAACCAGCCAATCAGAATAGGAGCGACAGTGACCCATTAAAACCTATGGAGAAGTATTGACCAAAAATTTCAAAGGCGGGACAGTTCAAAATACAGTAAAAATGCAGAAAAGAGCTGATTGGTTGAACTAGCGGGGGCTTGGCAATCCTGGCCAATCAGAATAGGAGTGACAGGGACCCATTTAAACCTATGGAGAAATATTGACCAATCAAATTCAAAGGCGGGACCGTTCAAAATACAGTAAAAATGCAGAAAAGAGCTGATTGGTTGAGCTAGCGGGGGCTTGGCTATCCCGGCCAATCAGAGCGCAAGCTAATTTGTCCTATTGTAGTCAATGAAGAGATGGGGGCAATGAAATCTCGGCTCTCAGCACCGTGCGGCATGGAGTATGATAAAAAAAATCAATTTTATTAGGTGTAAAATATTATCTGAAAAAGAGCTGAAACAGTCTATAAACATAAATCCATCAAATCTCTAACAACGCATTTGTCGTCGAGACCGGCGCACTTTAGGAATTGGGATATAGAGAATTGCCGGGTGAAATACAGTAATTCAAAATTTTTTAAGCTTCTATTGGTCGGCAGAAACCAACCAATCAGAATAGGAGCGACAGTGAACCATTATAAGCTATGGAGAAGTATAGACCCAAACAGATGAAAAGCGGGACAGTTAAAAATACAGTAAAAAAGGCAGAAAAGAGTGATTGGTTGAGCCCAGGCGGCAGATATGAATCCAAACCCAAACATATGTAGTTGCGTCTATTTTGAATGGAGAAAAGAGGCGTGATAGAAAGCGCCTTAAAGTTATTACTGTCTATGGGAAATTTTTCTAGTAATGTGATGGTTGGGGGGGAAAAGGGGCTCGTCCCCGCTTAGCCAATCAACGCTGAGATACTTTCTCATAGAGTTCATGGGGAAAAGAAATGCAGAGTGAGCTCTGTTTGTGATTGGTAAGTTAAAAGAGGCGGGGTTATTTGGACCAATGGGAGAGCAAGCGACGCTCTTATGGGTTTTCTAATGCAATCTGTAATAAAACTGTACATGCCCGAAATAAAATGATAATCCTCCCGAAGTTGTACCGATCTGTATATAAAAGTAACAATAATATGGGGGTAATGAAAAAAAAATATGAATTCAATAAATTCATTTTTATTTCTTTATTTTCGTTAGCCAATGATCAATAGTATGGGTGTAACGAAAATTTACTGAGCTCAAGTAAAGTTCAAATGGTGTAAATATCCAACATGTTTTTACAACAATTGATGGTATATTTAGTAGAGTACAAGTCCTGTACACTACATACTCCCCCTCTTTTATATAAGCCGTTCTCGACATCTCAACCTCATCATTCAGGAGGATACCTAAAAAAAAGATAAAGTGTAAGATGCACTTAATGCACTTAAAGGGGATTTGCCAAGAAGTCACTTATCTAGCTCCTGTCAGCACGACAGCAGGATGTATACAAATCACGCTGAGTCATGAAGCTGCAGGGGAGAGAGGGTGGGGGCGAGTGAGGAGTGAGGAATCCAAGGGAGCGTTTCAAAACTTAAAGGGGTTTTGCCAGGAGGAGCCTTATCTGCTAAGAAGCTAATGTAAACAAACCATGGAGCTGAAAAAGAGAGAGACACACACTGCGAGAGCACAAAGCTGCATAAGGGATCGTGTGACATGTTCACTGAAATAATCAAACTGCAACTTGTGGATTCTGTATACAAAAGACAACAGCTTTTCTCCACAGCAGCTTGAAAGCTTCTTCATGTTCTCTGTCATCAGATAAAGCAGGGATCTAATCATACTACAACTAGTTTATTCTGTATACAAAAGAAACATATTTCTACCGGGGCCTTGAAAACTTTTGCAGCTCAGTTCATCAGATAAGAAGCTCTCTCTGCGCAAGCCCGGCCAGCAGACAGCAGCTCTTGTCAGGTCGTATCTAATAGAAGCTTTGAAGTAACCAAGGGCATGTAAGGAAGGCTGAAGCTCTCTCAGACTGCAATTTTTGTAATTAATTTATATTAGAAAAGTGTTTAAAAAACCCCCTTTTTGGGAGGATCCCACGTCAACATTACATCGTGGCAAAACCCCTTCAATGTACCTAAAACAGTAATAAAGCATAAAACTATAACAGCCTAAAGTGCAAGTGTTATGAACAGGCATTATTTCTGGATGCAAATAATTTTTAAGACCAAAATAAATATGGCACAATGGTTCTGAGGGTCCTTCATAACACAAAAATGTAATAAACTTTTTCCTGAAAATAAAAAAGAAAGATTTAGAAAGTGTCCATAAATATATACTTTAGAGAAAAGGGGCAAAACATTTACAGTGTCATTGCAGCGCTTGGTATAAAGTTTTTGCAGTCACAACAGAGGGCGTCTTAAAAATGGAGTCATGTCCCAGCAGCTCTAGTATGGAAGAGTCTCATTAAAAAGGATATAAATCGACTTCCAGGACTACCAACCTAACTCAGGGGTAGAATAAGGTGAATGTGCATCAAGTCCACTCTGATGCGCTGCACAATCCACCAGCGTGTGCACACTTGGTAATTTTCTTCACTTGAGATTGGCTCCTTTCTTTACAATCTTATAGTCTCTTCCCAGGGTTCTTGCTCAGGGCTTGTTGCTGGGCAGATTTGGTAACGGCTCTTTCCAGCTGTTTGAAATGAACTGTCAGGATCCAAGGTGATTGGTTAACCAGTTGTATGCCAACCCAGAATATAGTCCGTTTGAAACTGTAAACATCCAGGATGGCTGATTAACCTTTATGTTTGCTGGATGATTTTACATTCTTACACATAGACGATTCTCATGCTGTTTTTGTTTGCTTGCACAATATACCCTGGATAAAGACACATGAAAGTACATATTCTGTTCACAGTGGTGCTGTTTCTTGCAATGCCCCAGAGTTGTGGCGGAGAGGATGGAAGTAGTAGTGGTGATGGGTGGCTAAGGATCCTATCCTCATGCTCTCCTGGTGACACTACAGTGGAGAAGAGGGTCTGCAGGTTATAGAAGTGTATGGAGTTCCTCCTTAATCCCATGGGACACTCTCTGATGGTTGTTAGTCTCAACTGCCTGGGTGTTGTAATGAGGTGTGTTTGGTGTTATGCAGAATTACAGGCAGGAGATGAGTTATTGGAGCAGGGTCGTAACAGCAGCTTTACTCAAAGTTGGGTGGGTTACACAAATGCAGTCTTTTCTCAATATCATCCTTTGATTTCAGCCCTCCTACTCCTATAATCAATAAAACATAAACCCTATATATCACAGAGTCAGTTCTCTCCTCTATCATATAACCCTATAAAACACAGAGCTCAGCTTTCTCCTCTATCAAAATAACCCTATATATCACAGAGCTCAGCTTCTCTCCCTCTATCAATAACCCTATATATCACAGAGTCAGCTTTTCTCCTCTATCATATAACCCTATATATCACAGAGCCCCGTTTCTCTCTCTTCTATCCCTATATAACCTCTTTTTATATATCACACAGCTGAGCTTCTCCTTTATCATATAACCCTTTATATCACAGAGCTCAGCTTATCTCCTCTATCATATAACCCTGTATATCACATAGCTCAGCTTCTCTCCCTCTATCATATAACCCTTGATATCACTGATCTCAGCTTCTCCCCTCTATCATATAACCATATATACCACAGAGCTCAGCTACTCTCCTCTATCATACAACCCAATATATCAGAGCTCAGCTTCTCTCCTCAATAATATAACCCTTAATCACAGAACTCAGCTTCTCTCCCTCTATCATATAACCCTATATATCACAGAGCTTCTCTCCCTCTATTATATAACCATATATACCACAGAGCTCAGCTACTCTCCTCTATCGTATAACCCTATATATCACAGAGCTCAGCTTCTCTCCTTCTATCTTCAGCAAATACCTGTGTTTATTTATTATTGCAATACATTTAAAATCTGTAGCAGACATATAATTATCCGTTGCAGCTATACATATTGTGTCTAGCTTACTTTAATAGTTTTAAAGAGTAGTTTTGTGTCTTGTAGTTCCATAACTGCAATCATACATCCATACTGAGTTCTGCTGAATCAATCAGATGACTTGGTCAGGTGACTAGTTTGGGGTGTGGTTACTTAATCAGCAGAGCTGAAATTGCAGCTTGTGGAGCCAGTAGGCCTTTGCCTTCTAAGAGGAGAGTTGCTGCTGCTGGATCCAAGGGTTAAAAGCTAAGTGGTCTAAGCGAGTATTCTGAGCGTGCGAGTATGTCTGTTTTGTTTTAAGTGTGGGACTTAATATTGGGGGACTTTAGATTTGTATTTCTTTTCTTTGGTAACATCCCCATGAGTTCCATGTTTGACAATGCTGTCCAGTGCACAACCTGTGCAATGTATGCCATCCTTGAGCAACACTTGGGGCATACTGCTGTGCAAGATGTGTGCACACTGCACATTTAGAAGCCTGTATCCTGGATCTAAAAAGAGCAAGTGGCGACACTGAGATCCATTGCCAACTTGGAAGCGAGTTGCTGCTCACTGAGCAATCACTCGCAGGTGTAGATTTGGGGAGGAGGCAGCATGGGGGCAGGAACATGAGGCAGCTAGCTGGGTACAGTTAGAAAGAAGGGTAGAGGGGAAAAGTGTTAGGGAGGCTAGTCCTGAACTGGCAACCCCCAAAAAATTTCAAGATTGGCGGATGAGGGGGATGTCGGCTCAGAAATAGCATCACTGCAGCAAGACAAATACCCCTGTCTGCTCCAGTAAAGATGGGGAATAGGAGTGCAGGTCAGGCCCTTTAAAAGGTGCTAGTATTGGGGACTCCATTGTTAGGGGTGCAGACAGGACAATCTGCCACAAAGACCGGGATCGTCGAACAGTATGTTGTTTACCTGGGGCCCGAGTTCGACATATCATGGATCGGGCTGACAGATTGCTGGGTGGGGCTGGTGAGAATCTAGCTGTCATGGTCCACGTTGGCACCAATGACAAAGTTAGAGGTAGGTGGAGTCTCCTTACAAATGATTTCAGGGACTTAGGCAAAAAGCTCAAGGCAAGGACCTCCAAGGTAAAAATTTTCAAAATATTACTGTTCCACGGCCACACCAAAGAGGCAGAGGGAGATTAGAGGGGGTGAATAAGTGGCTCAAAAATTGGTGTAAGGGAGAGAGGGATTTGGGTTTTTTGGAGAACTGGGCTGACTTCTGTCTTGGCTACATGCTCTATGCTAAAGGGGCGGGCTTTCACCTACATGGGGAGGGTGCAACTGTATTGGGGGACAAAATGGCCAGAAAGTTGGAGGAATATTTAAACGAGGGACTGGGGGGGAGGGAAACTACACATATAGCGTGCAAGATAGTGAAGATAGAGAGCTTGGAATTAGTAATAAATCAGGGGGTGGAGTGGAGGGAATGGGTGTAGCAATAGTTAAAAAGAATAGGGAGAAAGGAATAAAAACGGAAAAATCTCTATATTGCATGCTGACCAATGCCAGGAGTCTGACCAACAAAATAAATGAACTAGAAGTATTAATTGCAGAAGAAAAATATGAATAGTGGGGATAACTTTAGACATGGCTGGATGAGGCTACGACTGGCGGGTTTAAATTACATGGTTACAGTCAATTTAGAAGTCACCGTAAACACCGGAAGGGGGGAGTGTCTTTTCTCTATGTGAAATCCTGTCCCGAAGCCAACACTGCAGAAGATATAGGTAACGGTAGTGAACAGGTGGAATCATATTGGGTAAATAAACCCTGGGGGAAATAACAGTAATATAATTTTAAAGGAGTCCCGCTATAGGCCTCCAAATATAACAGAACTCATAGAAGATATGCTACTCAGGCAAATAGATGAAGCATCTAATCAAAATGAGATTGTTATTCTGGGCGACTTCAACTACCCAGACATAAACTTGGAATCTAAAACCCTGTAGCTTCACAAAGGAAACAGGTTTTTTGTCTATAACTAAAGATAATTACCTTCCCAAATGGTGCAGGAACCGACTAGAGGAAAGGCCCTTCTAGACTTAATATTGACTAATAGACCTGACAGAGTAATAAAGGTCCAGGTTGAGGGGCACCTAGGGAATAGTGACCATAATATAATTAGCTTCCATTTATTCTTCAATAGAGCTTTTTGTCACGGAGCCACAAAAACACTGAAATTGAGGAAGGCTAATTTTTTCCCCTGCTTAGAGAGGCACTAAACTGTATTGACTGGGACAAGGTTTTAAAAAATAGCAGAACAAAAAATAAATGGGAGATCTTTAAAAACATCTTAGGCGCCCAGTGTGAGAGGTACATACCATATGGTAAAAAAAATAATTAGAACAATTTTCCCCTAACATTTCATTGACAAGTCTCTTGCATCTCCCATATTAAAATCTCCCTCGAGAGATAATGCAAAACCTCTTACTAATGGCAACGTGGCGTGCATGGACAAAAGCGAGGCAGATTTTAGGATTAAACCCAAATTACTCCCTTTTGTTACCTTTTGTAAACAATCCAAATTTCCACATGGGTAAACCTCCTCTCAGATTCAAAAAATGGCAGACACACGGGATACACAGAGTAGCAGACCTTATAGACTTACAAACCAAAGGCCCTTACATGTTCAACGAGGCCATACTCAAATTTCCGGACCTAGATCCGCACCCCTTCAATTATATGCAGGTATGCGGTTACATACTGACAGTCATAAAACACCTCACGAGCTCAGACTGGAACGACCCATTTCTTAAAATCACGGCCACATCACAACGTACCAAACGTTTAATCACTAGATTTTATGCCTTATTACACAAGCCGTTAGATTACTCCAAAATTCATGGTGGTCTTTCCTATTGGCCAAGAATGAGTCCCTCCCTGTCCCCCAACCTTATATTAACCTGTCTTGCACAAGCGGCTAAATATCTACCAACCATGTCATACTGGGAAATGGCCTTTCGAATTACCCACAGATTGTATATCTCACCTCACAGAGGCTTTCTGATGGGTCACTCAGACACTCACACATGCCCAAAATGCCACACGCCTCATGCGGACCTACTACACTGCCTCTGGTCTTGCCCCGTGATACAGACCTTCTGGTCCACAATCCACTCTTTCACCAACAGGAACTTTCTTCCAAATTGCCCCAATTCAAACACATGGGCATTGTTTGGGATCTTTCCCGAGGAATATACCTCGCTCCCAACCTTCCAAAAACGACTCTTGTATTATGTGGCAGCAGCGGCCAGAAAGTCTGTCTTGCAGCGCTGGATTCAATCGAGTCCACCACTCTAAAGCTATTCTTGGACAAATTGTCACACATATTCAGAAGGGAAACTGGATGGGACACAGCCAACAAAAAGGACGAGCACAAAACTTATTTCGCACATGGTCACCGTTCATCACTCTCTTACCCACGCACATTAGAATAAAAATAAAAGAATGCTTTGAATTTACCACCTGGTACCTGATTAATCAGCCAATACAGCCTGCATTACCAGAATAATACACAGTCTAAAAATGGAGGTGTGCACCACAAATCAGAGCTTCAGATCGGGTGTGTTGGGTGCGCAGGCCGCAGGTAGGTCCCCCCATGTTTGTCTCCCCCCCCTTCCTTTCTCTCCCTGTTTTGTGGTCCTCCAAGGTAAAATTCGAAAAAAAGCTAACACATTATAGCATATAGGAAGAAAAGCCATATGAGTCCGGATGCACATGACGAACTTACTGTGGGCCCATGCCCCTGAGACCATCGATGTAGCACAGTACACCCGGAATTGAACTGTTAAAGTTGGACTAAGTTACCGATCGACCTTCCTATATTATGGTAGACATGCATATTTTCTTGTTTTGTGTATACATTACTCTTGGGTAAAATTGCCTCAAGTTTTGATATATGTCAAAAGTGTTTGCAATAAAAACAATTTTGAAAAAAAAAAAAAATTAGAAACAGGAAAAACCCAATGTGGATCAAGAGAGTTGTAGAGGAGGCAATAAAAAACAAAAAGAAAGCGTTTCGCTACTTTAAAAAAGGAGGGCAAATGAAGAGGCGCTAAATAGATATAGGGAAGAAAATAAAGTGTGTAAAATAAAGATACAGGCAGCAAGCTGGAGACAGAAAGACGTATTGCCATAGAAAGTCAAACTAACCCCAAAATACTTTTTAACTATATAAATAGTAAAAAGATTAAAAAAGAAAATGTTGGCCCTTTAAAAATTACAGAGGGAGAGACTATAGAGGGCAAAGAGAAAAAAGCAAACCTATGAAACAATTTCTTCTCCACTGTATTTATAGAGGAGGATGACCTTCCTGTTGATGAGCAAAGGGATGAGGTAAATTTCGACTTAAATGTTTCTTGTCTAACCCAAGAAGAAGTTCAGCTCCGCTTTAGGAAGCTTAAAATAGACAAATCCTCAGGCCCTAACGGTATACACCCGCGTGTCCTAAGGGGGTTAAGTAATGTGTTCGATAGGCCCCTATTTTTTAATTATTTATGGACTGTATAATAAAGGGGTATGTCCCAAAGGATTGGTGCATAGCAAAATGTGGTGCCAATTTTAAAAAAGGGGTCAAAAGTGCCTGAAAATAGGGGTAAAACCCCTTTGGGTAAAAGGGAAGGTTTTTTAGGAAAAGTACCGGGATTATGAAAAAATGAACCCGGTTAGCAGGAGAAGGACGGCCTGCAGACAACTAAAATTTTTGGGGTTGCCAATGGCGGGGTTGAGGGGGGTGATAATTTGGTTTTTTAAAAATTTTAATGGGCCTTAAAAAGGTGGAAGAAAAGGGAAATTTTTGGGAGGGGGGGAAAAAACAAAGGGGGAAAAAGGGGGGTTGTAAAAAAACCGGGGTTTTAACTGCATACCTCCCCATCCCTTTATTGGGGTCCCAGGGCTCGAAAATTGGGCCCTTTTTTTTTTTAAAAAGGGGAGAAGAAAAAGACGAGAAATACACCCAAAGAATCCCCGAGGAAAGTGAAAAAAGGGATATGGATAGGGGGGCCGGGGAAATGGCAGGGGGGGGAAAACCTGATAAAAAAGGAAAAAAAAAGGGGAGGAAAAATTTTAAACCTTTTAAGGAAAAAAAATGGTAAAAACTGGAAAAGGAGGGGAAAAAGGTACAGAAAAAACAAAACCCGGGGCGGCCCAGAATTTAATGGGGGGGGGGTTTAAAAGGGGGGCCCCAAAAGGGACAAAAGATGGGAAATTTATCGAGGAGCCAACAAAAAATTTTTTTTTAAACAAAAAATTGGGGCTTGACGGGACAAAGGCGGGGAAAAAAAAATTTTAAAAAGGTGGGGGAAGTTTTTTAAAAAAAAGGGGGTTTTTGAAAAAAGGGCTTGGGGGGACAAATAAAAAAAAAAAAGGGAAAAAAGGACTCGCAAAAAAACCCGGACGCCCCCTGCGGGGGGCACCACGTTTGGGGAAAAAGAAAGTTTCAAAAAAAGGGGTTTTTTAAACAAAAGTGGACGTGGAACCCGCCAGGGGGAGGTGAAAAAAAGAGAAAGGGGGGAGTTTTTGGAGGTGAAAAGGAGGGAATTTTTAAAATTTGGCGGAAATTCCCTTTTTGAAAAAACTTTTGGCCAAACCCGGGAAACCTTTAAAAAACAGCAAAAAGGGAAGAGCCGAGGGGGTGGGTGAGGGGGGGGAAAGCCAAAATTGGGGGGGCTTGGGGGGGGGAACAATTTTTTTGGGTTGCCGGGGAAACCCCCCGGGCCCCGGAACCCCAAAAAAAATTTCCTGGGACAAAAAAAAAGCAAAAAAAACGGGGAATGACTGAAAAGCAGAGGAAAGGGAAAAAAAAGTAAACCCCTCAGGGAAAAGGAAGGGGGGGGCCACCCCGCCGGGAGGCAGGGCACAAGTTTCCCCCCCCCCAAAGGCCAAAAGGGAAAAAAGGGGGTAAATGGCGCCCCCGGGGTCGGCAGTGGCCAAAATTTCCGGGGCCAAAAAAAGGGCCCGGTACAAAAAGGGGGGAGGCCGGGGGGGAGGAACGGGGAAAGGATTGGGGGGGCAAAAGTTTAGGCCACAGGGGAAACAAAGTGGGGAGGTAGGGGGCGAATGGGTCGGAGTCCAAGATTTTAAGGGGGAAAACATATTAGGCACGGGGGACAAGCGTGGGAGGCAGGGGAGCAAAGAAAGGGGCAAAATGAAAAAGGGGGAAAAAAAAAGAAGGGCACAGGGGGGCAAATACACGGGGAGCCAGGGCAAAAATTGGGGCAGGGGGGAAATAAATTTAGGGGCAAAAAAAAAAGGGAAAAAATAGGGAGGGGGGGAAGTATGGGGCCCGACGGGGCCCAAAAAAAGGGGGAAAAAAAGAAGGGGGAAAGGGGGCACAAAAAGGGGGGAAAACGGGGGAAAAGAGGAGGAGGGAAAAGACGGACGGAAAAAGAACCCCCAAAAAAAAGAAGGTGGATAGGAAGGGCAGATAGGAGAATGGAAAAATTTTAGGGGGGAAAAAAATTTTAGGAAAAAAAGGGGAAAAACGTGGAGGAAAAGCGAGAGATAGGGGGCAGTGGAAAAAAAATTCGGGCGGAAAAAGATGGCCAAAAGGGACAAAAAAGGGTTGGGGGCGGGAAAAAAGAGGCAAAGGTCAAAATGGAAATGAAAGGGGAGGGAGGGGGGAACGGAGCCCCAAAATTGAGTGGAAAAAAAGGAGAAAAAAAGGAGGGGGAGGGGAGGGGGAACCCCGGCAGAGAAGGAAAAAGGGCAAAATACACGGGGAGGGCCGAAGGGACAGCAGTGAAAGGTGGGGAAATACAAAGCAGGGGAAAAAGTAAGGGGCCAAGGGGGCCACAAAAAAAGGAAAAGGGGCGGGGGAACTGGGTCAGGGCAGGGACAAGAAGGGGGGAAAAACAGGAAAAAGGGCAAAGGGACAAAAGGGGCCCAAAAACCCCCCAAGGGCCGAACGTGGGATTCACGGCAAAAAACGCGCAAAAAACCTAGGCCCCCCCAAAAAATTTTTGATGGGGGAAAACCCGCCCAAAAAACTTTAAAAAAAATTTTTGCGTGTTCACCGGGGTCGGACAATAGGGTGACTTTTGCCCCCCAACGGCCCTTTTTGGGTTGGCCTCCTCCCCCTTTTCCCTTTTCCCCTTTCCCTCCCCTTTTTGGGGAAATTTTCCCCCGCCGCCCCCCCTTTGAAAACCCCCCCCCCCGGGGGCCCCCCACTGCCCGGAAGCCCCACCCCATTTTGGGCCCCCATGCCCCCGGGATCCAAAAAGTGGATTTGGCCAATTCCCCGGGTTTTGGGGGTGCTTGTTGTGCGTGCCGGGGCCCCTTTCCCCGGGGGGGGGCCCTTTTTCCCGACTTGGTTTGTGATGGAGGGTAGCTCCTCCCCCCCTTCCCCCCGCACGCGGCAGTAGTACGGAGCGCTGAGGAACCCCCGGTCCCCGTCAGAGGAGGGACGATGGCACATAGGCAGCGGCCAATGATTACGGGGATTTCCCTTTAGTATTTTAGTTTGCTTCCTCTCAATAGCTGGGGGAAAAAAAGGTCCTTTTGGACCCGGGGCGGGGTCCAAAGGGTGGAGAGCCGAATCATCCTCTGCCCGGTGCGACTATTCGGGGTTCATGCCAGGCAAAAAAGTGTGGGGACATTGCACAAAAAAATGACTCCCAGGGGGTCCCTGCCTCCCTTTCCACTTATACTGCCACGGTTTCTTGGGAGTCTTGCCCGTTTCCTCATCTCCCTCCCCCTCCTCAGCTGCTCCTGCTCCTCCTTCTTGCACCTGGGTAGAAAAAAACCACTCATTTTTAAGCAAAGCTTCGCTCAAAGTCCTCCTCCCCCCTCCTCCTCCCATTTCAGCCCCCCCGGATATGTGGCCAGGGGGTGTAGTCGCCACATTCCGTCCCTGCCAGACAGATTTTTCGCATTGTTCCGGACATGAAGCAGTGGAAAAGATTATTCATCCGTAGTCCTGGCGACTGACAAATAACGTGGCCCCCTCGAATGGCCTCAACAAACGGCAGGTGTCACGATGGTCATGGCTGACTTTAAGTTCCCGGGGGGGTACTTCTGTTGCCTGGATCATCAAAAAAGTTAATGGGCCTTCTTGTTCATTACAGTCGGTCCAACATGTGCAGGGGAATTTCCAGGGGGGGGGAAAATGCATTCAGGCGTGTTGGGGGAGGGCCGTTCTGCCGCTGCAGGAGGAGGGGTTCCGGCTTTGTCGAATGGATAAAGTGCATGCCCGTTTCCCGGCCCCTTTTCGAATGTTCTGAAAATCGGTGGGAAAACTCAGGAAACCTTTTTTCAACCCGTTGAACACGTGCGCCATGCAGGGGCTGGGGCCATCCCCCCCTCGGTGGGCAGGCGGACCCATGTTCCTCCCCTTTTCCGTCACCATGGTTCCCATTTGCGTTGGCGCGGAGAAAAGCCCACATCAATTTTTGCTGATGAGGTAGCAGTTCCCCCCCCTGTGGACTTCGTTCGCCGAGGGGAAACTAGGGTAGAAACTGCGTACCCGTGTGCCCCACACTGTGGATGGGAGCAGTCTTGTGGAGGTGAGTGGTGGTGGTGGGGGGAGGGGAGGAGGCGGCATTGGGCAGGAGAGAGTTTGACAAGTGGAGGAGAAAGCGGGTTCCCGTCCCCAAATTGTTGGTGTGCCTGGGAGGAAGCCATTACCAGTGGGCCGTAAAAGGCATGTACTGGCCCCGCCGAGTTAAGCCCAGCGTCCGCGCTTTTCCCGTGTACCCTTTGGGAAAAAACCCATAAACAAGGTGACCCCCCTTTTGTTCTACATATTTATGAATGTGGTACTGCCTTTTTGGAAAAGAAATTTTCGGTTGGAACTTCCATCTCGGCTCGGCACAAGCCATTAGTTCTTGAATGGCAGAGTCCACCCTTTGGAAGGGGGGATGCAGACCAACCAACTTTGGAAGGGCACGGGAAATGCTGCACCTAGGATGGTTGGACGCATACTGTTGTTCTTACAATGCCTCTCTGAACGGGCTGCTGGGCCATGAGTAGCGAGGAGCGGGGCATCTGGACCGGGAGAGGATGTCAAAGAAAACGCTGCCCTTTGGAGGTGGGGGAGCCTTGACTGGTGAAATGGCATGCGTGCCACTGGCCGCTGCTGGCTGCTGCAGGGGGTGGGACCCCACATCTGAGCCAGTTTTTTCCCGGCCACGGATGGTGAGCTGCATGGTTGACGCCCGGGCCGTTGTGCCAACGTTAGATCTCTATTTATCCCTCATTTTATTTGTTTATCTTTTACTCATTCATAGCAACACTCTCACGCTTTCTCCCTCTATTTTTTTCTATTTTTTCTATTTTTACTACTATTTTCCTTTTCTTTCCCCCTTTTTTCTCCCCCTTTTTTTTCTCCCTTTTTTTCATTGATTTCATGATTTTGTCCCCTTACTCTTCTTTATCGTCTTTTATCAATTCTCTTTTATTTTTTTGGGATTCCTTGATTATGTTTGTTATTTACAAAACTTTTTCCCATTACAGATGTCTCTCGGAAAAGGGTATTAGCCGAAAAGTTTTCACTTTGACATTTTTTTCCCTTTCTAAAAATTTTTTTTTGTGCAGTATATTTATTTTTGTTAAAATTTTTGTTAAACATTTTGCTCACAATACTTTTGGGTTTTTGTGTTTCTATATCATTGCTTTGAAATGTATTAAATAAATTTAGTTAAAAAAATCCAGGTGTGCGGTGAATATATTCTTTTCTGTAAGTGGATCTTGACCTTGTTCACCTAGGGACCCCCTTCCCCTACACTTTAAGGGGTGGTACCATTTTTTTATCTCTACAATATTTTTTTTTTTGGTTTTTTGCACCCATTTAACCCCATATAACCCAAAGACGTCCCTTAAATTTACTTATTCAGCTTGAGGCTGAAA